>JASDQU010751787.1:70930-81439 GCA_032191745.1 Picea mariana
TTTGGGGGCGATATTTTGGAGGGAAAAAAAAAAAAAAAAAATTTGGGGGGGGGAGATTTTGGAGGAAAAATTTCATTCTACAAGTTATAATATTGTCATTGGGAGGGTGAAAATTTGTATCATTCTATGTTCTTAGTGAGAAGTGATGGATTCATCAGATAAATAAGATTTTATTTCTGAGACATCAACATATTGTTCACATACCTCTTCTTTTAGGACTAGAAAATGTGATGGGAATACTTCTAATGTAAATGAAGAGTCATATTTTTCACCTAGTTAGAAGTTTGATCATAGTGCAAGCAATGATATTCAATATGTTCATCGGGAAAGTCATAAATCCAAGGAATTCGAAGGAACCAGTGATAAAGAGGAGGAATATAATGATGATCATTATGTTTAGTAGTTTAATAATATTGAAAATACTCAAAATCTAGTTCTAAGTGAAGACTTTGATTACAATTTAAATGATTGGGATGATAATTTTCATCCAAGTGATCATTTCAATGGAAGCAATAATGGAGATTTTAGTGGTAACATTGGTGTAGAGGAGAAAGATGATGATGAAATTAATAATGATGAATATTTTCCTCCATAAATAGAATTTAAAGGTTCCAATTAAGATCATGGATATTTTCCTCCAAGTGATGATTTTGAAGGCTCTGATGTGGATGATAAAGGATTTCCTCCAAGTGGGGATTTACAAAGTACTAATGAGGATGATGAAAATTTTCCTGCAAGTGAGGATTTTGAAGGCACTTGCGTGGATGATGAAGATGATGAAGCTTTTCCTCCAAGTGGGGATTTTCAAGGTACTAATGAGGATGATGAAGATTTTCCTCCATGTGAGGATTTTCAAGGTATTAATGAGGATGATGAAGATTTTCCGCCAAGTGAGGATTTTCAAGGCACTAATGAGGATGATGAATAATTTCCCTCAAGTGGGGATTTTAGAAGTAGTGAATATGACTATTCCAATGGTGGACATTTTTTCTTGAGTGGGGAATTTAAAGGAAACAACGTTGATGATATGATTTTCCTCCGAGTGAGGATTTTCAAGGCATTGATGAGGATGATGTAGATTTTCCTCCAAGCGAGGATTTTCAAGGAACTAATGAGGATGGTGAAGAATTTCCCTCATGTGGGGATTTTAAAAGTACTAAAGATGATTATGTTGATGGTAGACACTCTTTTCCAAGTGGGGAATTTAAAGGCACCAATGGTGATGATGATGATTTTCCTCCAAGTGATGATTTTCAAGGTACTGATGAGGATGATGAAGATTTTCCTCTAAGTGAGGATTTTAAAGGCACTAATGACGATGATGAATAATTTCCCTCAAGTGGGGATTTTAAAAGTAGTGAAGATGATTATGTTGATGGTGGACATTTTTTTCTAGTTGGGAAATTTAAAGGCACCAATGGTGATGTTGAAGATTTTCTTCCAAGTGAGGATTTTCAAGGTACTGGTGATGATGATGAAAATTTTCCTTGAAGTGATTCAAGGCACTAATGAGTATGATGAATAATTTCCCTCAAGTGGGGATTTTAAAAGTAGTGAAGATGTTTATGTCGATGGTGGACAGTTTTTTCTAGGTGGGAAGTTTAAAGGAACCAATGGTGATGATGATGCTTTTCCTCCAAGAGAAGATTTTAGAGGCACTGATGATGGTGTTTTTGATGATGAAGACATTCTTGTTAGAGAATAATTTAATGGTATTGTTAGTCTTAAGGGTGATGATTTTCCTTGAAGTGAATATTTTCATGGAAGATCCAATGACATTGGTGAGGATGGTAATAATTTTTCTAGTGAGTTTGATATTCTTCTTATCAACGATATTATCAGTGAAGATGATGATGGACCTAGGAAAGAATATCATGTTCTCAATCATTAAGGGGAAACAAATCAAGGTGATCAACATTATTTTTTTCGGTCTCCTCACAATGTTTTGTATGATATTCCTCCTAGTGATGAGAAAATTCCTTCTAGTGAGGATGATGAAATAGTGGATACATTGCAAAGAAATGTTGTGTCTAGGACTAGGACTAGAAATTTGTATATCAATCCAAATCATTCTATTTATACAAGGTCTAGGAGACAATTTCTCACTAAATCAATTTCCATAAGTGATTTGATTTCAAGTGAATGTTGTTAAAATAATTGTTTGAAAAGTACAGACTACATGTATGCCTTGAATAAAAGGAAGACATATTTGTCAATGAATAAGAGAATGAAAAATTCATATTTAGTTGGTTGAATGATATCCACCAATATAGGATATGATTATTTCATTGGGAATCTTTTAATTTGTAGAACGGCTTTCAAAAAATTTCACTCAATTCGTAATATTTGTCTATCAAGGATCCAAACAAGATCGGAAAAAGATCTTTCATTTTATTCAAAGCTACATCATGGACAAGAGAGTGGGCTATTAACAAACACTACATTGTCATGGATGCATGACTTCTTTTCCAAACATGGAGAGTGTATACTAGATAGAGACACAATACATATTCCAGATAATTTCTCAAGGAGAGAAATCTACAACTTATACAAAGAATATGTTGAAGGTGTTGAAGGAAATGGTAATTTTATTACATACACATATTTTACAAGAATATGGAAGAAACAATTCAACAATGTATGTATTCCTAAGAGGTCAAGGATGGGGATTTTTAGTATATGTGCTTCCCTTGAATAAGAAAGTGATCAATTTAAGGTACCAAATCTATTATAATAGCCCAAAACAGAAATATTGCAGAGAATGACAGTGGAACAACACAATAGATGAAACCACACCACCAAAATAATACCTTTATTGATAGGAAACAATGTTCACTTGCCTCTTCGAGGGGGAAACCTCCAACAAAGCAGCACTCTATTAAAATAATTCTCAAGACAAAAAATTATCATGCCCTCGACTCCTAGTCATACTAAATCTATCTACCAAAAGAAAATTATAGAGGAAGATCTTCTAGAAGCGGAAGCTTCGATTAGGTCTTCTTTCATTTGAATTATTATTCCTTATTACTAGGCCTTATTAATATTGGCCTTTATTACATGGAAAATATATTATTCTACCTATGTGAGGGGTTAGGGAGGTTAGGTCCCTAACATGCCCTCCCCCTTGAAAAATAATCTTGTCCTCAAGGCTTGAGATGAGGAAATTGTTGCAGAATGCTAGCTGGCTCCGAGGTGGCATCTATTAGAGTGGTATCTTTCCACTGTACTAACACTTCCTTAATGGTGCATTGATAGAGACGACGCTCATGCTAGTCCAAGACTACTTTTGGCTGCAACCAGATGGAGCCTTCTTCATCCAACTCGGGAAGATCGGTTTGAGTTTGGCACTTAGTTCCAATCACCTTATTTAAGTAGGAGACATGAAAAAAAGGATGGAGCTTAGCATGACTGGGCAAAGCTAACTGATAGGCCACTTGTCCTACGTGCTTGAGAACTATATAAGAACCATAAAGTTTTGGCATCAGTTTCTGACAATGGTCAACCTTGAGTGAATTTTGATTATAAGGTTGCAATCAAAGAAACACCCAGTCCCCTTCAGCAAAGTGACATTCTGAGCAACCTTGATCTGCATGTTGATTCATGTGATTCTGAGCCATGATGAAATTATCTTTGAGGGTACAGATAATAGCCTCTTGAATTGTAATATTTTGGTCAACCACCTGACCATCGAGACATTGGGCATGTATGAGATAACTGAAGGTAGATTTTTTCCATACACTACTTCAAAATGAGTCATGTGAGTACCTGTATGGTAAGAAGTGTTGTACCACCATTCAGCTAGGGGTAACCATTAAGCCCACTAATTTTTCCTTTCAAATGAAAAACACCTCAAATATGTTTCCAAACACTTTTTGACAACTTCAGTTTGACCATGATTCTGGGGATGATCAGCGGTGCTAAGATGAAATTGGGTGCCCTGTAGCCTGAACAGTTCTTGCCAAAAATTGCTAGTGAAAGTGGGATCTCTGTCAGAAACAATAAACTGGGGTGAGGCATGCCATGAATCTTGAAGATATGATCCATGAAAAGTTGAGCCACAGTGGAGGAGGTAAATGGATTTTGAATAGAACATAAATGAGCATACTTGGAAAGACGATCAAGTACCACCATGATGATTGACTTATTTCTTGATTTAGATAATCCAACAATGAAATCCATAGAGATATCCCTCCAAATAGCGGGTGGAATCGGAAGCGGTTGTAGTGTGTCAGGGGATTTTATTTTTTCTCCCTTGTTGTGTTAACATAGATCACATTCCACCACAAAAGTGAAAACTTCCTATTTCATACCATCCCATAAAAAATAACGTTTGACCTGGTAATAGGTTTTGGTAAGCACTGAGTGCCCAACTGTGGGTGTAGCATGAAGCTCAGAAAGCACTGTGGATTTAAGTTATGATTGTTTACTTAAATGTAGACGAAAGTTTAGATAAGCTCATCATTGTGCCAAGAGTACCCTGGGGAAAATAGAGAATTGAATTGCAATTGTTGGATCATACTCGAAATTTTGGGATCTTGCATCCATTCTTGACGAACAGCTTAGATCTAATCTAGTAAAATGAAGGAGAGGGAAAAAATGTACCCTTCATATTCATATTTTCTTGAAAGAGTGTCAGCAAACACATTGTCTTTTCCTTTCTTGTAAATGATCTCATAATCATATCCAAATAGCTTAGTCACCCATTTTTGTTTCTCCAGGGATGAAAGACATTGCTTCAGAAAATACTTGAGGCTCTGATGATGTATCTTAATTTGGAAGCGTTGCCCTAATAGATAAGGGTTCCAAAGATCCATTGCAGCCAAAATAGCCAACATTTCCTTTTTATAGATTGATTGGCCCAAATTTCATTCTGACAATTGTTTGTTGGTAAAGTCCAAAGGCCAGCCATCTTGCATAAGGACTACTCCAATTCCTCTCCCGGAAGCATCACATTATAGGACAAAGGTATTTGTGAAGTTAGGAAGGGCCAAGATAAGAGTGGGTCACATAGTCGACTTCAAGGCTTGAAAGGAATGATCAGTTGATGGAGTCCAAGTGAAAGAATCATTTTAAGGAGAGTAGTGAGAAGCGCCACAATATTTCCATAATTCTTAACAAACTTACGATAATATCCTATTAAACCCAGAAAACCACACAAGATTTTGAGAATATTAGGGCAAGGTCAATCCTACATAGCTTCAATCTTCTTAGGATACACCTCGACACCCACCTTGCCAACAATATGACCCAAGTAATTGATTTCCAAGGCTCCAAAAGAACATTTATATTGTTTGAGGAAAAGTTGGTGTTGAGAGAGTAGATGAAGAACTCGATCCACATGAGCAAGATGGGTTGGATAGGCATTACTATAGATGATAATATCATCAAAGAAAACTAAGAAAAAATGACAAAGAAAAGGATGAAAGACGTTATTCATGAGGCTTTGGAAAGTGGAGGGATAATTACACAAGCCAAAGGGCATGACCAAGAACTCATAGTGGCCCTCATGAGTTCAAAATGTAGCCTTAGTAATGTTTTCCTCTTTCATACGTATCTGGTGGTATTCAGAGTGAAGATCAAGTTTAGTAAAGAACTGGGCACCACTCAATTCATCCAAGAGATCATCAATGACATGAATGGGAAATTTTTCTTTGATGGTGAGTTTGTTGAGGGAGAAAAATTCAAGACACATGCACCAAGAGACTTCTTTCTTAAGTACCATGACCACATGAGAATAATTAGGGCTAGTACTAGGACAGATAACACCTGTGACGAGAAATTCTTGAAAAATTGTCTCAATTTCATTTTTTGGGGAAAAGGGATGACGATAAGGGATGAAAATTGGGAGGAAGGCTACCGGGGATGAGGGGAATGGAATGATCATGAACACCACAGGAAGGATGAAGTCCCTGGGGAGTGGAAAAAAAACTTGATGTTTGGAGAGGATGGATTGGAGTTCAAAATGCATAGAGGGTGTCTTAGTGGCATGAATGGAATGGAGTTGTGCAATAATGTCGGAATGACATTTTTTGAGGAGATTTTCCATGCGATGGGAACTGATGATCTCATGGAAACCTATTGTGATTCCTTAGAACTTATACTATTGGCCCTCCTGGTTGAATTGCATGGTTAATTCCTTAAAATCCATGAGAATGGGGCCCGGAGTCCTTAACCATTCGACATCCATCACAATGTCACAACCACCCATGTCGATAGAAAACATATGAGATTTCATGTGGTACTAACCAATTTGGAGACACACATTTTCACAACACCCCCCACATTTCATGGACCTATTGGGTATATGTTATATTCTTTGCATGTGTGTGTGTGTGGGCGTGTCATATTCGACAACTACATCTGATGATCACAGCTTCATTTTCCCTTTGTATCATGTGCATCGGGCGCTTTCTTATGGGGGTCCCAAGGGGGGTCAAGATTGGCCCCCTTGGTTACGTGCAGCGTTCTAGGCAATGCCCCAAATTTGTTTTTGGGTGGATTTTTCTATTTTTAGTGGTTTTCTAAATTAATCCTGGATTAAGGGATTAGTGTTTTGGTAGCTACGAAATACCTAAAATATTGTATATATTTTATTGTGAATTGTGAAATTAATACAATGAATAGTTGAAAGGTGCGGCACTAAGGAAGGCTAGTTTTCTCTCGGTTAAGGGTTTCCAGCGTAAATCCCTATGTACTGTGTGTATGAGCCATTTATTAAATTATGTTTTGCTCAAGAATTTGTATGCATTGCTTTACTTCACATGTTTAAAACTTACATGTGGTATCAAAGCTCATTTTTGGCTTCAGGGGGACGCTTTTTTTGTTGAGTGTTTGTCTTGGTCTTGATAAATCAAGTTTATCTTGGGTCTGTGATAAAACTGGGTTCAGTGGGAGATTTTGCAGTGGTAATTTGATTGTAGAAAGAGGAATGGAGATATCTTCTATAATCGAGATTGAGAAGTTCAACAGTAAAAACTTTGAGCTATGGAAGCTCAAGATGGAGGAGATACTTGTAGAAAGAGGACAATGGATCGTTGTGGATCCTGGTACACAACCTACTGGTATGCAATTTACTGGCACGTAGTCTACTAGTACACAATATTCTGGTACACAAACTACTAGTACACAACCTACTGGTATGTTGATGGAAGATTGGGACAAGTTGGATAGAAGAGCAAGGAGTATTATTTGACTCTGCCTGGCAGATTCAGTGTTGTTGAATGTCTCGGGATAATCTACAACCAATGAACTATGGGATAAGTTAGGGAATTTGTATAATTCAAAGACCCTAGTAAACAAGTTGTTTCTTCGAAAGAAGTTGTATCATATTAGGATGGAAGATGGAGATTATGTGACAGAACATCTAAATTCCTTCAATACTCTGATAAGTCAACTTGTCTCTATTAATATTACGATTATAGAAGAAGATAAGTGTATTATTTTGTTATGTTCTTTGCAAGACTCTTGGGATAATTTGGTTGTAGAAATTGGTAATACCACTCAATCTACATTGAAGTATGATGATGTAGGTGCATCCTTGTTATCTGAAGAGATGAGGTGGAAAAGCATGGATGGTCAGAGCACAGATGCTTTATTTGTAAGAAGTTGTACCCAAGACAAGAATCCTGGTAAGTCTTCAGGGGGGAGATCTAAATCTAACGATAGATCTATGTCTCCAAGAAAATATTTGAGGAAATGTTGGAAGTGTGGTAAAGCAGGGCATTATAAGAAATATTGCAAGTCTAATAAGGTTGATAAAGCAAAGGGATTTGATAATGCCTCTTCCACAGAGGTGAAAACCTCCACTGAAGAAGGAGGTGATGTTTACCTGACATATACAGGTACACATGCAGACTATGATGTATGGTTGATCAACTTAGGTGCGTCATATCATATGACTCCTCACAGGGAGTGGTTTTTTGAATATGAAGAATGCGATGGTGGTTATGTTTTCCTAGAAGATGAATCGACAACCAAAATCATGGAACATGGAAGGGTTAAGTTGTTGCTAAAATATGGAAGAATTATAACTCTCCCTAGGGTTTTGCACATTCCAAAATTAGCCAGGAGCCTAATATATGTAAGCAAGTTGGATGATGCAGGTGTGGATATTGTATTGGGAAAGGGCACTTGCAATATGGTACAAGGAGAAATGGTGTTGATGAGGGGAGTTCGGTGTGGAACCCTGTACAATTTTTTGGGAAGAACGTATACTAATGGGTGTAATAGTTCTGTTGTCCATGAGTAGAGAAATAAAGAATACAAGACCAATATTGTCCCTGGAAAGAAGACCATGCTGTGGCATCAAGGACTATTGGAGAAAAGGGCCTTTGAACACTACATGGTAAAGGTATGGTTGAAGGTATGTCTAATTGCACTCTGGATTTTGATTTATGTGAACATTGCACATATGGTAAGCAAAATCAAGTAAGATTCCCATCTGGTGCTACAATAGCAAAGGGGATCTTAGAGTTGATACACGGTGATGTGTTTGGACTTGTGCATGTTCCATCACTAGGTAAATCTATGTATTGTATTTCATTCATAGATGATTTCTCAAGGAACACATGGATTTACTTTCTTAGAAAGAAATCTAAGGTATCTGATAAATTTAAAGAGTTTAAGGCTCTGGTAGAAAATTAGACAGAGAAGCATATAAAGGTATTGAGGAAAGATAATGGTGGAGAATTTTGCGGAAATGAATTCGAATAATTCTCCAACAAGTGTGGTATAGAAAGGAAAAATACTACTTCATACACACCTCAGCAGAATGGAGTTGCGGAAAGGATGAATAGGACATTGATGGAAAAAGAAAGGAGCATGCTTAGTGGTGTTGAGTTATGACCAGAATTCTAGGAAAAGGTAGTGGGTACATCATGTTACCTGGTCAATCGATCACCCTCATCATCATTGGATGATAAAACTCCACTTGAGGTGTGAAATGGTAAGAAACCATATCTTAAACATATCAAAGTGTTTATTTGTGATTCTTATGTACATGTTCCAAAGGAAAATAGGAGTAATCTGAATAATAAAGTTAAAAAGTGTATCTTTATTGGTTATAAAGATGGTGTGAAAGGTTATAAACTTTGGAACCCAGAAACTAAGAAGATTGTTTACATTCAAGATGTCATTTTTAGAGAGGTGAAATATGTTCCCAAACATGAATTCCTACCAAGGAAAGAAGAACCTGATGAAATAGAGTTTGAGTTGGATGATGCAAAATATGAATCAACTGAAGAAGATGAAGTAGAAGAAGAAGAATCTCATACCCCAGTATTGAGGAGATCAGTGAGGGAAATAAGGCAACTAGAAATCTATAGTCCACTTGATTTTTGTTCTAGTTTTTTCTTTATCTATTACTGATGATGATCCCATAACTGTCAGGAAAGCAGTGAATTCAGAGGATATTAAACTCTGGAAGAAGGCCAGGGTTGGAGAAATGGATTCATTGGATAAGACTGAGGCATGGGATCTAGTTGAGTTTCCAGCTGGAAGAAAATTTGTTTGTAGAAAATGGTTGTTTAAGAAGAAGTTTAATGCAGAAGGAAAAGTGGAGAAATTCAAAGCTCGGTTAGTAGCAAAAGGTTATTCCCAGGTAGAGGGAATTGACTTTTGTGAGATTTTTTCTCATGTTGCCAAGTTAAATTCTATTAGATTTCTTTTATCTATTATTATTGATTTTGATCTTGAAGTGGAATAGATGGATGTGAAGACAACATTCCTACATGGGGATCTGGAAGAAGAAATCTACATGAAACATCTAGAAGGATTTGTAGTGAAGGAAAAGAAAGAGTTGGTATGTAAGCTAAAGAAGTCACTATATGGTCTGAAATCACCTAGGATGTGGTACTAAAAGTTTGACACATACATCCTTGGATTGGGATTTCTGAGAAGCAGGGTTGATCACTGTGTATATTCCAAGTAGGTTGGTAATCACTTCATTTATGTAGTGTTGTATGTTGAAGGATCTCATGAAGGATCTCGGTGTTTCTAACTTCATTCTGGAATTGGAGATTAAAAGAGATCGTGCAAACAGGAAACTCTAGTTGAATAAGAGAAAATATGTTGAGACAATATGGCAGAGGTTTAATATGCATGGAAGTAAAGTGGCCAAGGTTCATTTTCCTATAGGTGTAAATTTATCTTCGGGTCATTGTCCCGAGACACGGGAAGAAGAAGAGGACATGTCCCATGTTCTGTATGCCAATGCAATTGCTAGTTTGATGTATGTAATGGTTTGTACTAGACCGGAAATTGCACATGAAGTGGGATTTTTGAGCAGATATATGTCAAAAACAAGGAAGGAGCATTGGAAAGCAGTAAAGAGGGTATTCAAGTATTTGCGTATCACTACCAGTTATGGATTGTGCTACCAAGGAAGACTAGGATTGGACAGAGTATTGGACATACATGAGTTTTTTTATGTAGACTAGATTGGAGATCTGGATCGCATAAGATATATAAGTGGGCATGTGTTTAACCTATTTGGAGGAGCAATCAGTTGGA
>JASDQU010751787.1:88547-101436 GCA_032191745.1 Picea mariana
CCTCTTTCTTCTTGGTGTTTTCTTTCACTAATATAATCCTTGCCATTGGTGACATGAGTCTTATTGGTTTTTTGTTCTTATGTCCTTATGCTCAATAGTTTAGTTGTTCTTTTATTTCTTAGTTTAATTCTTAGTTGTTCTTTTATGTTTCTTTCTCTAACCCTTTTCCTTTACATCTGTCCTGCTTAGCTAACCCAACTAAGCTTGTAAGCACCTATGTTTTGCTCATCTAGGTGGCAAAAGAGGCGCAACTGATTGGCGACTCCGTTGGGGAAAGGTATCAATTTCCTACCCCATTTGGGTTTTTATAGCTCTTCTTTTGGTTTATTTAACCTCTAGGTGCATTAACCGGCCCAAGCAGACCTGCAAAACATCCAATTCCAAGTTGAATTGAGAGAATTCCATCCGAAATTTTCTTCACGACCGTGTGTCTGTGGTGCACGGGTTTATTAGCTCACAGTCATGCATCGTGTGCACATGCGCCAAAATCACAGTGTTGTTCTATGCACCTGCACCAAAAAGCTCATTTCGGTCTATGCACAGGCGCTCAGTGCGCCTCTGTCTACACTGAGACCCACGCACCTGTGCAGAAAAATAGACATTGTAAGGTTTTTTGTGATTTGGGGAAGGCCCCTAGCCTTCTTAAAAGTGATTGCATGCATGTTGTAAGCTGCACCACACTTAGTTCCCTCTTCATATAAAGGGATTAGTCAAAACACATAGGCACTTAGGGGGTTTAAAATCATTATTTCCTCTCTTTTTTTCATTTTGCCACATGGATGGCTTGCTTTGACTAAAAGTATAAGTTGGAATCATTTGGAATCACATAAAACTTGCATTGGGACTAGAAGTTGGATAAAAATCACTTAGTATGCTCTTCTCTCATGCTTTCGAGCGACCTTGAGAATCAGAAAAAGATTGTAGGACAATTTCATCTCCCTTAAAAAGACTAAAACCTTTAGGAGAGGACAACAGCCCCTCTCGGGACTCCTCTTAGTTTATTTTTCAAACACATCTTAAGATTTTAATGGGCCCATACAAGCCCACATGCTACAAAGATAGGATAGTGTTGAAATTTACTTTCTTAAATTAAATCACTAGGGAAGTTTAAAGGTTTTGTAACGGGCCCATACATGCCCACATGATCACAATCTAGGATAGTTTCAAAGATTTTCTTAGACTAGATCACAATAGGGAGTTAAAGGAATAGTAAAGGACCCACATGTCCACATGCTAGTCTCCTAGGGACTTTTGAATTACGCAAGGTTGTACCAAAGGAATTTAGTTAATTCGGTAATCAACACTTGTAAGGACCAAGCGAAGTCCACATACAGCAAGGTGACACCTAATTCATTAAAACATTGGCACACTTTCACTCATTCACACACAAAAGTCACTTGTCACTCACATAGTTTTCGTCTCGAAACGTGGAGGTCAAAGTAAGTTTCCTCCAAAGGGATTCCTAAACACCCCACCCTTTTCTTGACGAAACTATCCACTCCCATTTAAATTCAATGAGGTTGGTTCATACCCCCAATCTCTCAAACAACCACATCTAAAAATATTCTAAAAACTCACTAAGTTTTCCTCCACAGGAAGTGCCAAAAGAAATTTTTTAGTCTAGGTAGGATTTCGGGGATAGGCATCCAAATAACTCCCCGTTATCTGGTTCTCACATTGTCAAAACAATAGAAGTTGTCAAATAGAGAACTGAAAATCCTCCAAGTCAAGTGTTCCTAACACCATAAGGCAGGGAGATACCTGTGAAGGGTTGAAGGCCAAGGTCCGGTTGTTCTATGCGTCCCCCTTTGAGGCACCCACCTCTTGGATGGGATCCAGCCCGTGACCCATTTCTTAGGCTGAAAATCTAAATGTCGCACTTTGACCGAAGTACCTAGTGACGAAATTTTAGGACATCTACCCAGGTGGAAATTGTGGGCTACAATTGCACCTTGATCGGATTTTGTGTGGCTGTTGGGAAATATCACCAGATCTTTCGGGATTTCCCCCTTTACCCCTCATTATAACTAATTATTTCATCCTTCACTAGTTTCTCTTCCGATGACTTCAGACCCCAGTGTTGAGTACTATTGGAAGGTCCAGTGCTATTTGAGAGGAAGGATGTGTTGATGGGCGAAAATGACCGCTCATAAACTGGAAGAGTGAGTCCGGTCCAGGGTTGTCTAATTAACCCAAGCCATTTGGATTAACTCACCCTGACGGGTTTTGTGGCTCTGTTAGCTGATCTAAGTCCTAAAGAAAGCAAAAAGAAAAAAATTAAAATAATGAAAGGAAAAACACTAACCTAATAAATAACAAATTACTAAAGTTTCTAAATACAATTAACTATATATGTGTGTGTGTGTGTGTGTGTGTGTGTGTGTGTGTGTGTGTGTGTGTGTGTGTGTACAATTTGTATATACAATAGTTCTATTTATAATATATATACAAAATATACAAATTACGAATTTTAATCTAAATTCGTGAAAATCGAATGTAAATTGCTCTTTCAAACTATAATGAAATTACTATCTAATTTTTTTTATTTATTTTCTTAAAATTTTATGCTCAGGAAATCGAATATCGAAATGTCTAATTGCAAATAGAAATAACAGATAGTAGAAAATATTTTGACTACAAGAAAATTCTATATTCATTAAACTAATGAAATCAGACAAACAAACTGACATGTTATCGCATCTGATATCTTGTCCTTTATGTAACGTTCAGTCACCTTCATCTGATGAGTAAAAACTGCTACAGATTTTGAGATTGCTCCCAATAAATATGAAGCAATAGTGATGGAATTTGAATGATAGAACACGTAAGAGATACGATCACAGCAATCTCATAATTTTACAAGCAGCCACAATAAGATAAATCTTGCTGTGAGAACTTGTGTATAAACGTTCAATCAAAGATAAAGATAAATCTCTTAATTCAAGTTTGAACAAATGATTACTGCGTGTTAAATCTGGAACATGAAACATGGATAATATATAAACTTTTATCATACCAGCTTCTAGTAAAACATGACAGCGAAAGCAATCATAATCTATTTACAAATTGAAATAAACATGACTTGAATAAAACCACAATACGGAAAAGCTAAAGTTGTGACGAGTATTATATTCCATTCAAGTCTGTAAATGAAAAAACCATAGTCTTGCCCCAGGCTGAGATGATCCCTTGTTTACAAAATAACATGCTTATATAGGTTCCAGGAAACAAAACTGTTTCCTGTTGATAATATCAAATCCGTTCCAAAAATATGGGGGATGCAACCTCCCTGATTTTACTAGATATCAAAACTATCAAGAGTCTAATTTTGTCTATCAAAATGAATAATAGATATGGCATAGGAGATCTTCAGAAGTGTCTCCTATCATCTTAGAAATGATGGACTCCTTAATCTTCCTGAAAATAAATGAAAATAAGAAAATTTCAGATATGTCTTCAATCATCAAATCAAACACTTTGAATTTTCTTAACTGGCTACAGAATCTTACGATTTTGTAGCTAGTTAAAATAGCACATGCAATCTTAAAAAAATAAAAGAAACTAATTCTAATAATAAAAATAGTTTATCTAATCAAATCAAATATCCCACTCTAAAAACAACAAATGATTATGCTAACTAATTCATACCTCAAATCACAAACCGAATCATGTCAAGAAACTTTGGAATTTATGATAGCTGTGGCTGCCACTACATTTTTGAAAATGACAAATCCTGTAGTTTTTAGGCATTTCTCCTTTGCTTGGGTTATGGATTGGAGTCTATTGTTCTCGTTTGTCAACATATCCACTTGGTCTTTTAAATATTTAAGTCGTGACTGTAGCAGTGGAACATCGGTATAATACCTATCTATCCAAGATCGTCATACCTCACACTACGACTGTAAAGAATGTGCATGAACAACATTATGGGTCGGTGAATCCTCCATGTGACTGGTAGGCTTATCCTAGAGTTGAATGCCAGGAAATTCTGAGTTACCCTTTAGACAAGGAGGCAAGTTGTTAACATAGTCGTAGGGTCTGTCAGGGTAAAACCGGTATGACGCGGGGTCCTCTTCAGCCAGGAATCTTTCGATTTCTGAGTCTGAATCTTCACTCACATCAATCGTGTTGTTTGTGTCTGCACAGGGTTTGATTTTATTTCAAACACTTTGTGAAATCAAACGACCAGCCCTTTTATTCTTGAAATTAACATCGGCGTTGCCCTTGTGCTTCTTCCCTGTAGGTTTCATAACAGTTTTAGTGCAACTCTTTGGGTGTAAGACCGGTTGATTTTCCTGTTGGACAACATTAGAGTAGTTTGAGGGTTCGTTATTAGGGGAAAAATCATAGGTCTGGAGCAGTGGGGAAAAGGCCGTAGGGTTCACAAGGGTTTCCACGATAACCGGCTTATCGACCTGTCCCAACTCATGGTCACCAAAACCATTTCGTATGATAAATGAATCCCAACAGTCATTTTGGGACTGTAACTAGTGCACAAGGATCATTTTAATGAGCCCATGGTGAAATAAAATTGAATCTGACCTCTGTTTCCTAAACCGTTTACCCATCTTTTACAAACTTCTAAGCAGAAAGTAGGGCATATTCAACGGGAAGCCAATGAAACTCATAAGAAAGTGCAGATGATATAGGAAAACTAATTTGAATCTTCCTTCACACGTAATGAGTTGCTTCACAATAGCAAGTAGATCATGCCACCTAGGTTTTAAGGATGAGACTGGCATACCTCGATCGCAACTAGTAATTTTTTGTGAGGTGAACATCAAAGTCCAGGGGACCTCTTCAACTTTCGCATTCTTGAACCATTTTTGCCCGAAAGCTGGAAAACTCGTGGCTTAGCTTAAGAACTCTTCTGTTACTTCTAATTGCATGTCACCTATCTTTGCCCTGCATCCATCGAAGGTCAAGGCAAAATCTTGGGCGAATCGAAGATTGAAACCCTTAAATTTTTCGATGAACAAATGCCAACCATTCCTTTCTAAATTGTCCCTGGAGTTATCATATGATAGCAGGGTTTGGGTGCCATTCGGATCGACCCTTACCACTGGAGCCATGTTGAAAAGACTGGTAATTAACAGAGAAAACACAGGTAGGGTTTGGAAGAAATCCACAGATCCATAACCCCGAGCCTTACCAATACTTGTTGTGATAATTGAAACGACGGGCAGGGTATTAATCACTAAGTGTGTGAGCGACTCCGTGAAGCCCGAGACCATGCAGAAGAGTAATGGCATGATGTACTTCGTATGCCACCTTGGCATTGGGTACATACTAGGATCAGAGCACTTTAAAAACCATAATACGCGCATTCATAGTTTGATTACAAAGGTAAGTGCATCGAATAAAAATTGAATAATTCAAAGTTTCATGAATCAAAAATCCATCAAAATTAATCAAATATTAATGAATGGAGGTCTTTCACTTATGCAACCAAGGTATGTTTAGAACCAAGGGGTCATAAACAAGGAGAACAATCATGTTCTTAGCAAAAATATGACAATTCTATAATAAACCACATGAGCAGTTTTCCTTTAATCAAAAATCGAAACAAAATGTCAATTACAACTGTGAGTTTTCATGCTTACAGTCATGAAAACAAAAATTGAAAAGAAGATGTGTAAAAGGTGACAAGTGACCAGTGTCGTTTAGTGACAATGCTCATGACGAGTAATGAAAATTTAAAGACCCTGTGTAGCCAGCTTATAAACAATATAAATTATATCATTGCTGCCAACAATGGCGACACGCTGGGAGAAGCAGTTATCTCTGCCAAATGAACGAGTTCAGATTAGGATAATCAGAAAAAAACTTCAAATCAAAAACAACCGGAAAGTTGTTTGAGCATCGGAAATAATTATAATGCATTCTAGTTTCAAACAACTGTTATCTTTAGAGAAACGAAAACTTATGACAATATTAACAAAAGGGAGCCACGATGTTAAGGTTAAAATATTCAATACTGTTGACAGGGCCACTGCTGCCAACAAGCGTCCATAGCCTCGACAGGGATGTCAATTAACCCACTCGGATATCTGTATCATGTCAAGAAATTCCAGATCAAAACAAAAGACATTTGAGGTCAAAACAGAATGCACATCTGAGAATTTTCTTTTACCTTACATTGCTTCGCTGCTAGCGGGCCTGTTCAGTACCCCGACGAAGTTATCTTGGCGTCATGCATGCATTTACCCGCTGCCAGCAGACCTGTTCAATGTCCCAGCGGGTTTAAAAGCACTTCCCACAGCTCTCTGAAGATTTATTTAGTTTTTAAAGATATTTAATAGAGTGGGGTGACGCTGAAAATTCTAGTTTTTCTGCATCTTAATATGCCACAGACCTTGAGAAAAAAAAATCTTCAGTTGTCCTTCATTAAGATCTAGAAATCGTTTACTAGTAAAACAGACTTTCAAGAACAGGGAGACATCATTGAGTTGTCCTCTTAAAGAACAGGGACAGCATAAAAGAATTTTTATAGATGGTCGTGAGTGCCTTCAGTTGCAGATTGAAATCAAGAAGACGCTTTTAAAACAACAAGTCATTTTAGCAGGGCTGCAATCTTAGAGAAATACCACAATTGATGTTTAAACAACTTTCAGCAGTCATTTTGGAGGGAAATGTTTCTGTTATTTTTGTCTGAACTGGCTCAAGATGCAGGCATGTGTGTTTCAAAAAGAAAGATTGGCCATCAGAAAAGAAAATAAAAATAACCCAGAAAAGAAAAGCAAACAGCAAAGAAAACAAAAACATAAAATATTTACAAGGGGTGCTTAGATGAGTCATCAGGTAAAGTATTTTTTTAGAGCTTGGCCATTCACCAGGAAGGTGTCTAGCTGTCCCTCTAGATTTTGCAGGCGAAAGGAACTGGGACCCAATTTCTCAGCAATTAAAAATGGTCCTAACCACAAGTTCTGAAACTTAGTATGCTCTCATTTTCCCTCATTCGGTTTGTCCCATTTTAGGACAAGGTCCCCTACCTCAAACTTGTTGTCAGAGGCAGAATTGGAATCAAACCAGTTCTTAACAATGAGTTGATGTTGATCCAATTTTCGTTTTGCTTGAGCCCTTACTTCTTCTAATTTCAGCAAGGCGTTAATCCGACTTTCCAAGGGAGGGAAATCTTCTTCTTGCACCTTCCACGATAACTGCAAGGACGAAAGAAAGATATGTGGTGGAAGAATCGCTTCCCTACTGTAAACAAGAAAAAATGGGGAATTTCCCACAGCAGCTTTAGGGGTTACCCTGTCAGCCCAGATTGCATTAAAAAGCGCATTATGCCAATTTTTATGATTCTCGGAAACAGTTCTCTTGATAATTTTAATCAGGTTTTTATTGGTTGATTCCACCAAACCATTGCCTTGAGGGTAATAGTTGGTAGAGTACTTTAATTTTATTCCCTTTCCTAAAGCAAAATCATTCATTTCAAGAGACGAAAAATAAGAGGCATTGTCAAATACCAAGCATTCAGGAATACCAAAACGAGTAATACTATTTGAATTCAAAAAGGATATTACTTGTGGCTGTTGTGATGTATTTATGTTGTTGTGAGGATGCAATATTGATCGGACCTATAATATCCAAGCCCCACTACTAAAAAGGGTGGTCTACCGAAATTGGTTGCAACGGGAAAGCTGGTTTCTGTATGCGTCCAGATGCCTTTTTACAGATTACACATTTGCAGCACAAAGTATGGGCGTATCTAAAAAGGGTGGGCCAATAATATGTTTCCCTTAATACTTTGTGGGCAGTGGTGTCTCCACCAAAATTCCCACCAGCTTCTCCTTCATGTAATTCCAATAAGACCTTTTCTGCTTCATCTTTTTCAAGACAGTGCATTAGTATCCCATCGAAATTTTGGCAAAACAAAATATCGTTTACTAGCTGAAATGAAGCAGACTTTAACCTTAATGCTCTCCTCTTTTTTGGGTCAAGGTGCTGGGGAGATTATCCATGCATAAGATAAAACTTGATGTCATTGTACCAAGAACTAGTAAGGTTTTTCGCACAGCAGATTTGATTTTGATTATGCTAATCTGAAATTAACATATCATTTTCATTCTGTTGTTCTATAGCTGAATCCGTAACCAACTTACATAAACCTTGGCCTCTAATGATTTGTGTTGGGGTGATTTCTAGGTCATATTCTTGTAAGGATGTGACCCAGTTAGCCCTTTTTTCACTAAGTTCTTTCTGTACTAACAAATTTCTGACAGCAAGGTAAGGGACAATAATTTTTGTCCTGGATTTCAGCAGATAAGATCGGAAGTGTTTTACTACTTTAAAAACAGCATAAGCTTGTTGATCTACTACTGGGTAATTTAGTTATGATCCCTTGAAGGCTGAGCTCATAAAAGCAATTGGGACTTCATTGTTTTCAGCATTCTTTTGAGATAGGACAGTAGCATAAGACCGATCAGAGGCAAACGTGTAGAGAGTGAAGTCTCGTGAAAAATCAGGACTCATTAGAGAAGGAGCGGCTATTATGGACTTTTTTATGGAATCAAAAGCTTGACTTTCTAAGGTTTCCCAATGGTATTGTACATCTTCTTTTATTAGGTTTTGTAATGGCCTCACCATTTCCGAAAAGCTGGGGACGAATCTCCTAACAAAGTTTATCTGTCCTAAGAAGGACTGCATGGAATTTTTTTACGAGGGAGGTGGCAGTTTTGAAATGACTTGGGTTCTTTCAGGGTGAATAATCATCCCTTCACTTGATACAATGAATCCGAGGAGTTTACCTTGTTCTACTGTGAAGACAGATTTTTTAGGATTCAAAGAAATACCGTACTTACGACATCGTTGCAGAACAGACCTTATGTGGGCTAGATGATCTTCTTTATTTTTTGAAAAGACGGTGACATCATCTAAGTAAACTACTACAAATTGATTGATTAAACTGCAGAAAGCGATATCCATCGCTCTCTGAAAAGTGGCACCAACATTTATGAGCCCAAAGGGCATTTTCCTATAAGCGTAGGTACCCCATGGAGTACGAAAGGTGGTTTTGAGTTGGTCTCGAGGAGACATAAGGACTTGGTTATACCCTGAAAAACCATCCAACAAGGATAATCTTTCGGAGCCAAACACCTGTTGAAGGATCTACTCCATGGGAGGGACCGGGTAGTTATCTTTATCAGACGCTCGGTTTAAATTTCGAAAATCGACACATAGTTGGATTTCACCACTCTTCTTCCTCACGGGGACAAGATTAGAGACCCATTGCGTGTGCCTAACTGGGAAGATTATTTTAGCGTTCAGGAGTTTGTTTAATTCTTTATTGACTGTTGGTTCGATTTTCAGGTGCATCTTTCTTAACTTTTGTTGGAAGGGTTGGGTTTGATTTTTGATGGGAATAGTGTGTTGTATGATGTTAGGGTCAAAGGTATTTAGGTCATCATACATCCAGGTAAAGACATCTTTGAATTCCTTGAACAACTTAATGAAAGCTACCTTTTCTTGCTCAGAATATCCCAACCCCAAATTGACGCACTGTGGATTGTCTTTAGTTCCTAAATTTACTTTTTCATACGTCAAGAAAGAACTATTTGTTTTACAATTCATTGATTTTCTGAATTTATCATGAAGATCATAAAAATTTTCTAATTTAACCACAGATTTTGGGATAGAGTTTACCATATTTGATGTAGATTCTGGGGATCTTGGATCAGGTATTACCGTAAAGTCGCGAAGATTTTCGTCATGGGTGCCTTTGTCGATTGCTGCGCCCTGGAAAGTTTCTTCCATGTGCAAAAAACTGATCATCTGTTGATCGTCATCGAATACTCTCCAATTTGTAATGTTGTCCAGGACGGATGGTTTGAACAACAATTCAACTGAAAATGCATTCGAAAATAGGCCTTCTGCGGGGAAAAGTTTTGAAGCGACGTTAGCTAGCAAATCAGCTTCAGTATTATTCAATCTAGGAATAGAATTTATATTAAACGCAGAAAACTTATTCATCAAATTCCATACCTTAGTCTGATAGCTTTTTAGATGCGGAGATAAACAGTGGATAGAATTTTTTACCTATCTAACCACTATTTCTGAATCACCAAAAACAGTCAAATTCTGAATGTTTAAATCCAGTGCTTTTCTGAGACCTTACAGGAGTGCCTCATATTCGGTCGTGTTATTTGTACATTCGAATTCTAAACGAAAAGCAATAAAAGTCTTGTTACCTGCTGGATCAATGAGCACGCATCCTACACCAACTCCTTCCTTGGATTTTGACCCATCGAAATAAAGAGACCATATTTGATTTTTATCGGGTGTATGTGACCATTGAGAGGAAGTTGTTGGCTGTGTATATGTCAAAATTTCAGACTGTTGTTCGGGATCAGTGATGGTAGAGGTTTCGGCTATGAAATTACCGAAAAAAGTGTCCATACCTTGTATTTCAGGCGAATCGACAAAATCAGTAAATGGTTCATTGGGATCGTTTAAATCAGTTACCATGAGCTTAAGATAATGTTCACGATTTACCTTGATCCTGTTAGGCTTCCCATTCTCAGGCAGCCATAACTGAGACCAATCCATTGCAAAATAGCCATGTAATTGTTCTGACCAATCTCTGCTTAAAAACAAACCATATACTTCTAGGATATCTACAACAATGATATCAATCACTTGATGGACTTTAGGATTAGATGATAATCTGATAAGCACATCTTTCAATTCACCTATTACTTTAACGTTAGTTCGATCAAGCTGAATAATTTTCAAGTTGGACGGTTGAACTTCGGCATTAATTTTTTGACAGACAGACCAAGGCATTACATTAGATGACGCTCCTGAATCTACCATACAGTTATGTACATTCCTATTGAAAATTTCAAAAGTCAACAAAAAGGGAGGGACATTTCTGTGAGTATTAACAGTAGAAGTCTGTTGTTTTTTAATCGCAGCCCCTGAAACTAATTTATCTATATTTGTTACACTTTTTACAGGAAGGTCTCTTTTATCTTGAGGCTCGAATTTCGTTTTGGCAAAGACCTTTTGAGGTGTTTTGGTGGTGTTTTCAGCAATTTTATTGTTGTTCGGATTGTTGTTCTTGTTGTTTTCTGCAATATTCTGCAACATTTTTTGCAACAGAAAAGGGAATTTTAATATTTCATAAACAGAAATGTTAGCCCTAAGTTTCTTTAGATCCTCAATCAAATCATATTCTAAACTTGGGGCTGATTAATTATGTTTAGTCTCAACTGATTTGGACTATTTTGGAGGCACAGTAGTTGCAATTTCAGAAGAAGGCTTGTTTGTTGTTTTGCTTCTAGTGTTGTAAGGATGTACTGTTTCGAAATTAGCCTGAAAAATGCTATCTAAAAAATGTCCGAAAATGTTTGGAGAGGGTTCCTCTTCTTCTACAGTCTCTTTTTCAACTACTTCTTCAGGAATTTCGGGGGGCACTAAGTTATCATGTGCTTCTAGAATGGTCTGGATAGCAAATTGTAAGCTTTCTAAGTTTAGGCCTTCAGAAGTTGGGTTCGGTCGATTTGTGGGAAAAGGCTTCCTGAAAGGGGGTTTGTAAGGCCCTTTGCTCAAAGAAGCTTTTTCGGCTGATATTTTTAAATCTATAATCTGATTGGATAACTTCTGAACGACTTTCTGCAAGTTTTCTAGATCCAAATTTTCTGATTGGGCTTTGTTTGGGAGAGGTCTTGGAAGGATTTCGATTTTCTTCTTGGAGGACGAGGGGTTTTCTAATTCGTTAGAGGTACAGTCCTTTAAGCTAAGAATATCTTTCTTGATTTGACTCGCCTCTTCGAAGGCTTCTAACAATGTGGCTTTCTTGTACCTCTTTACCCAAATGGCTATGTTTTGATGTAAGGCTTTCGTATAGTATGCGACAATAAGATTTTCGGCAGGCATCGAATCTGTGGACATTCGGTTTTTTAGTGTCAAGAACCTTTGATTAAAATCTTTGATATTTTCTTTGGGGTTCATTTTTAAACTATAAAGTTCCATGACTAGAACTTCGGGAGATTTGTCATCTCCGAACTTCTCAAGGAAACAGGACTCAAATTTCTCCCATGACATGATGGTGTGGGGTTGTTGGGCAAAGTACCAGGTAGAGGCATTGCCTTCAAAGGTGTAGGGAAACAATCTACAGACTACGTCTTCATGCTCAACACTATGGAGTCTAATGGCTAGCATAAACTTTTTGATGTGATCTTCAGTGATCTGCTTAGAGTCTGGGTCAAATTTAGGGAGCCATTTCTCTGGGTGTTTAGGTAAAGGATGTTGGGGCCCAGGTATGGCCACTGCATCTTGGTCGAGCCAAGGTTTGGCAAGATTATTTGGATTTTCCATAGGTGTGGGTGGTGTTGAAGGCTGAGATGAAGAGCTACCTTCCTCGGATGACTCTCCTCCTGAAGAAGAAGGAGATGAAGATGGTGGTGATGGTGGAATACCGGGTCCTCCTGCTGCAGGAGTGAGGTTATGATCTGGATCCATAGGATTTAAAGTGAGATCAGTACCTCCGAGTTGTTCCCTGATATCAGAGAAGTCTAATGGTTGGTTCAAGGGTCGACCTGGTTGTCTGATACAGGTTAAATCACTGTGTGTTCTTATGAGGGATTGACGGACAATTTCTTGAATGTCAGATCCTGTGGGATTTGGTGTTGTTGGTTCAACAACTGTTTGTGGAATATAGTTGGATGTGGTTGTTGTTTGGGAGACAATATTGTCATCGGAATGACTTCTTGTCACTACAGGTGATCGGGTGTGTGGGGGAGGAGTCTTGTGACCTCCATGTGCCATCAATAGTTTTCAAGCCCTCCTTCTAGCGCCATTTGTTGACGGGCGAAAATGACTGCTCGTCAACTGGAAGAGTGAGTCCGGTCCGGGGTTGTCTAATTAACCCAAGCCGTTTGGA
>JASDQU010751787.1:134204-159200 GCA_032191745.1 Picea mariana
CTTATGACTTTCTTAATATGTGTGAATGATGCTTTGGCCTCGGTTGTCCATTTTACTTCGTTGTCCTTCTTCAACATACCTGTGATCAATTTTACAATTTCAGTGAAATTCGGGATAAATCTTCGTAAAAAATTTATTCTTCCTAAGAAAGATTGAATCTCTTTTACATTTCTGGGAATATTTATAGTATCTATTGCTTCAATCCTCTTAGGATCAATCCTGATTCCATCCCTAGACACGATATGACCCAAAATCTTACCTTCTCGCATATCGAAATGTGATTTCTTTGGGTTTAAAGATAGACCAAACCTGTGGCATTTTTCGAAAGTCTGTTTAAGATGTATCAAGTGTTCTTCGTCGGTTTTAGAGAGAACCGTCAAATCGTCTAGATAAATGACTACGAACTTATCCCTTTCTCCTATGAAAGCGATGTCCATAGCGCGCTGGAACGTGGCCCCTGCATTCATCAAACCAAAAGGCATTTTGTCATACATGAACGTACCCCATGGTGTAGTGAAAGTGGTTTTTTATCTATCTTGTTCATTCATGGCGATTTGATTATAACCAGAGAACCCGTCAATCATAGACATTCGGTTAGCTCCAACTACCTTTTCTAGCACATGGTCCATTTTGGGCAACGGATAGTTTTCCTTAAGAGATGACTTATTCATATTTTTGAAATCCACAGACAATCTGATTTCCCCACTCTTTTTCCTGACCGGGACCAGGTTTGCTACCCAGTCTGAATATCTCAAAGGTACTATTATTTTCGCGTCTAAAAGTTTCTTAAATTCTTTTTCGATCACAAGTAACAACATGGGGTTGATCTGTCTAAGCTTTTGCCTAAAAGGTTTGACCCCAGACTTTAGAGGTATCTTGTGATCAATCACGGAAGTGTCGTAAGTCCTTAACTCATCATAAGACCAGGCGAAAACATCCTTATACTATCTAAGTAGGTCTTTATATTTACTTTTTACTTCGGGAGGGAGGAACATGGATATTTTTACCATCCTGGATTCTTATTTGGTTCCTATATCACAGTCCTCCACTTCTTCTAGTTGGGGTTGTAAGGTGGATTTTACAGGTATGTCATTTTGATCAAAAATTATTTCTAAAGGAATCAATCCTTTTGGAATCTGGTTGTTTTTAAGGATCAGCATGCGATGATCTGAGATTTTGTCTTGGAAAGCTTTAGGATCTTCCCCTTCTTGCATAATCCATATCGGGTCATTTTGATTTTCTTGGTCTGCATGAGTTTCGGAAAATTTGCCTACTGCTTCAAGAAACTTCTTAATTTGTTCGTCATCCTCAAAAACTTGCCAATGTTGGATATTGTCTGGTATAGATGGTCTGTGTTTGATTTCTATGTGATACTTCAG
Source organism: Picea mariana (assembly GCA_032191745.1). Lineage (NCBI taxonomy): Eukaryota > Viridiplantae > Streptophyta > Pinopsida > Pinales > Pinaceae > Picea > Picea mariana. The sequence continues at coordinate 135,584 of JASDQU010751787.1, forward strand.
TTTGAAAGTCGTGGAAGGAGAGAAGGTTGAAGCTGCTTTAGCCAATGCATCAGCATGTAAGTTCTCTGCGCGTGGGATGAAGTGGACATTTACAGAAGAGAAAAAAATTTCCATCAGATCCCAGGCACAATTCTTGTATGATCTTAATCTGGGATGCTTGGCTTGGTACTGTCGATTTATTTGTTTGACTATTAACTCTGCATCTCCGTATACCTCTAAGTTATTTATCTTTAACTTCTTGGTAGCCTCTAATCCTAAGACCAATGCTTTGTATTCACATACGTTGTTAGTATAATCTATATCCCATTGCAGTCTGTAGGAAAAAGGAACCACAAACTTTCCTTCGGGAGCCACTAAAAGCACTCCTGCACCAGCCCCTTCACAAGATGAGGCACCGTCAAAATACATTTTCCAGACACCAGTACTACACAGATCCTCTGTCATGTAACTTGACTCTTCCTGCTCTATATCATTTTCCTCCGGACAACAATCTAAACCATCATCAAAAGATAAGATACAATTTCCTAAATATTGATCCGCAACATAAATAGGGAAATTGTTCGGGTTTTGAGGGTCGCTTACCGTATATGCTAATCTCGTTTCTCTGTACAACCAAGTAAATTGTCCACCAAACACAGGAATTGTGGCAAACGTCATATCCAATTGAAGAGAACCCCCCAGCTTGGCTCCCCATGACCTAGACAATAGTAAGCCATACTTAGGGGGAATATCCGCAATAACCACATCCATCAGGATACTCTTAACCGGGACCTATGCCAGGGTAACTACTAAGTCTTTTATCATTCCCATACACTTAACCCTTCTCGAGTCAAAAGAGTAAAGATCTCCATAAGGTCTGGTGATTTGGAGACCCAACTTGTCCATAATAATCTTAGGCATGACGTTATGGGAGGCTCCGGAGTCTAACATGCAATTATGTAGCAATTAATCATATACATTTAAAGTGATATAAAAGGGACCAATAGTATCTTTGGCCCCTTTAAAATGTGGACCAAAAGTGATGTTAGGTTTGTCATCTTCCAGGTTTAAAACGTCAGACTGGCTTTCTAGCTCTGAGACACCCATCACTTTGGTAATCTGCTTCCGATAAACGAGGTTCTTTGCTAACTCTACCAAAGGGATTGGTATCTTAATTTTATTTATCTCGTTTTCAAAACTGAAAGCTCTACTCACCTTGTCTGTTTCTTTGGTTGAGAGCTCTGAATCTTTCATTTCCGATTTATTCATCTGGACCGCTTTATTACTCAAGGTCTTGGTTGAAAGCGTAATTTTATTTACTGTTTCGTTTCCTTGTGTTTGGGTTTCGAATTTTCCCCCTTCGGACTCTTGTGTGTTTACTACTTTCGTTTTACTGCTGGGTAATGAGGTCTCTTCCGGAGTAGGCTCATAAGTTTGACCTCTTTGGAGGATTTTCTTGGGTTGAGTAGTTGGGATGGGATTACTCTTATATCTTAAGTTGTACTTAGGTTGGATCTCAGCCATTATCATTTAAGTTTCTGGTTGAGTGCCACAAAGGTCAGTATGATCACTTTCTTCGCCCTTAACTGACGGTTGTTGAGCGTTTAGAGATTTATCATAGTCTTCTCTAGTCAGATATGGTTGCGTGCAGTCATCACCGAATTTCGTGACATCATTATCCGAATCTCTGAAATCTTGGAGATCATTCATTCCTATAAAATTTTCTCTCTTTAAGGGAGCTTGTATTTTTTTATCTTCATTTTTTATTTGTCTTTGCTGGTTTGGGGGATTGGGGTTCCTCTTGAAATCCTTTTTGGCGAAGGAATCAGCTTTGGCCTATTCAAGATCCATTCTGGATATTTTATTAGATAGTTCCTTGATTACCCTGGCCATATCATCTACTTTGTCATCCGTGGATCTATTAGATCCTGACAGCCCTGCTTGTTCTCTAAAGCGTTTGGCTTCTCGGTTTCCCATTTCTATTTTAGCTTTAAGCTTACCAGAAGCCATCATATTCGATTCAATTTCCACAGCATCATCCTGCATTCGGTTTAGGGTGGCTCTCCTTCTTTCTCGCAAAAGGAGTGCAAAATCTGGTTCGAAAGCCCCTGCGAAAGTTACCTTGGCCGCGGGTTGCGACGGTTTAACCTCGGCTGGGATTTTGTTATACAGCTTGGTGAATCTTTGAATAAATTCCATGACTGTTTCTGAATTCTTTTTTCTCAAAGACCCAAATTCGGTTAAATAATATAAGTGGTCTTTTCTTTCGCCCCATTGTCTGAGGAAAGCATCTTCTAAGGCGTCATAAGACACGATAGATGTTGCAGGTAGACTCCGAAACCAAGTGCGAACCTGGACTTTGAAAGTTTGAACAAGAAGCCTCAAATATACATCTTCATGTTCGATACCTAGGATATATGTGAATTGATCGAATAAATTAATGTGTTTAGCCGCGGTCAGATGCCCTTCCCCAATGAATTTTGGCAATTTTTTTATGTAATTTTCGGGAAGGTCGTGTAGAGGGATGGGCAATACCAAGGGAGAATATCTGGCTGCAACTTTCGCAAACACTCTGGGAAGGGGGGAAGGCCCTTGGCCTCCATCTCCTCCTAGAGGGGCTCCTCCCCCTCCTCCTCCGATAAACCCTCCACCTCCTCCTATAAACCCTCCACCTCCTCCTCCAGCGGTTGCCATCGTTATTTGTGGAAAGCTGTAAAGGGGGTTTCGGAAGATTAAAAATGAATCTTTATTTTCTTCACGAAGAGGAAAATCCGTTGAGGAAAGATAAGGAATGTGAGGACTCGGTTCCTCAGATTTGCAAGAGACAAAATCAGGAGAACCAACGGGTGTGGAAACTAAATGTGTAACACAATCTTCAGAATTTGGTGAGGTCGGGAAATTTAACTGAAGGAAAGATGGTATGTCAACTGCCGACGAACTTTCAAGAGGGCCCTTTCCTTTGGGTACTAAGGGGATTGTCAGATGAATCTCACTCCTAACTTCGGAGCAGTTTGACGTTAAATCTTTAGTGTCAAAGAGAGGACTGCGTGAAGTTGAGGGTTCAGAAGAACTCTTAATCTTCAGCTGTGGGGGTTTAAGCTTATAGACTGCAGCGGTTGGCTTAAGAGAGCCTCTCGCCTTTAGAATCTTCTTAGGATCGTTAACGGGTGTAATCTGCTTACCATCCGGGTTTTTTCTAGTATTCCTTCGACCGAATGCCAGTTTATTATTTGTGGAGTCGCCAAGTGAAAGATTGGAAAGCCTTAAAAAGGTGTGTACTCTTTGTTCACTATCAAAGGGTAACACTTTCAATAAAATAAAAATGTCATTTTCTGAGGGAAAAAGATTTCGTAACTTCGCTCCACGGCAACGGCACCAAAAATATGTTGTTCCAGAGTCTGTACTTAAGGCTTAGAAGTACAGTGTCTAGGCATCCGAAAGTGGGTAAAAAGTAGAGAAGAGAGAAACGTCAACCTTCGGTAAGGGAAACTAAGGAAGATTTCTGCGTTGGCATTGTCTAGCTTCCAACTATTCCTGGATGGTTATATCCTGTTCAATCGCTTCCCATGAACGTTCGATTTCAACCCGTGTGGTAGCTATTTTAAGGATAGTATCGAAAAGATTTAAGGCAATGTGTGTTTGATTTGATAATCCGAGTTCGATATTGGGATGTGTTGGTATAGGGACAGTCATGGAGGAATAGTAAAATAAGGAAACCTCAAAGGGAGAATTAAGTGTTGTCTCAATTCGGTCATATAAAAGAGAGTTTACGGTTCAGGAATAAAAGGAATGCAAATCAAAGGCTCTTTCCTGTAACTGGGTTATATCTTAATAAAAAGTATGAGGTGGGAGAAAAACATATAGCTGTCTATCGAGTAAGGCTCCTATCAAGGGAGAATCTCACGTATAAACAGAAGAAGAAAAATGTAAAGAAGTAATCCGATGAAGCATAGAATATATATAGAATTCTAAAAGTGTTGACTGGTCTTATACCTGCTGATAGCTGGCACAGAGGAAAAACAGTAAACAATATAGAAAACCAAAATTCATTCGCTATAGTAGAGGTTGTACTAAATTATAACGAAGCATTCATCAGTGATGAATATGAAATGAAACGAAATATGAGATACAAGAAAACAAACTCATAACACAGTCGTGACGGAATTGAGAATCTTCAGATTTGCTTTATATTAACTCTCAAAATGTAAAACCTCTGTTACAATCGACACAAAAAGGTCCAGCCCTTTTTCTTTGTTTTAATGGTATATTTATACAGTTTTACAATAAGATGGAATCTCAATCGTTACAAAATTTTCAGTTATGATTGGAAGGAGATCAATCGCTCCATTCTTCTTCTCTGTCTTCATTTGGTGCTAGAAGCTTGTCCTCGCGTGTGCTCGATACAGGTGACACATCTTTCAACCAGCTGAGATATCAGCCTTGACGGTTCTACTTAACAATTGGCTTCAAAAGAGTAACAATCTCGGGCTAATTGCGACAGCTTGTCTTCCATTTGTCTGTTTATGATGTTGATAGTGCATAATTGTGCACTTGGTTTAATCATACATTTATCTATTTGGACTATGTCTGCCATAGTCACTTGTGAGATCTCGGCTGAATCTCTTTCCTCTTTTTCATTTAAATCAAGCGAGATTTTCGCCATATTCAATTGAATCAATGCGTCGTCATTACCTCCGCTATCAATGCCTAGCAGATTGTCATCTATAGAACTAATTGTCTGTTCTAAAGAATTTGTTACCCTTTTGGTTTGCAGCTTGCCTTCCGAGATGTTGTGCTCCCATTCTTTCAATAGAATGTTTCCTCTGGTCTACTCCGAAATGGTGAACCTGGGAGTACTTCCCGAATCCCTGTTTTTTGTGGCTATCACAGCCTCTTGGAAGGTGACCCATGTTGCTCTAGCTTCCCTTTCTCTAGCAGTTAAATTCTCCAAAACTTGATTAATCAGCAAGCAGTTGTCCCGAATCACCTCTACCTTACGAGTGAATTTCGTTGGGCCGCAGAGACTCTGCTCTGAATCTCCATCGCCTGGGATTGGAACATCCTGATATTTATCACTTTGCTTTTGGCGATCTCCACCCTAGCCTGTAGCTGTTCGATCAAATCCTTTTGCTGGCTCGCTTGCATCTGACCATCCCGGACCACTAGCTGTGCTTACTCGAGCTTAGTCTTGAGCAGCTCTATCTCATTTTTATCGGCCAACCTGGCCTGCTCTATTCCTACACTCGCCTGGTCCTTGGAAGCCTCCTCTATAGTGGCTAGTCTGGCCTCTATGGTTTTGATAAGGCGATTTTTTCGTTTCAGCTGGTTTTTTAAAAGCCCGACAGAAAATTGATTCATCATGGCATATGCTCCCAATGTCCCTGCTATTTCAGTCGTGAATTGTTCATTCCTCTTGTTTTTCCCATCAGTTATAACTTTGTATTTCTTGTCTATTGATTCCCCTTCCTGATAGAATTCCCTCTTTACCACTCTCTTTCTCTTCTTATCGAAGAAGAACTCATTCGGAGGGAGCTCTTCCACCCTTATAGGCCTCAACTCTTTATTGAAGATCCACCCTACGTCGATATTTCCCTGAGTTGAATCCAAGGGAGTAACTGATGTGATAGGTTCTCCGATTTGCTTCGCTGATTGTCCCAGAGTAGTAACCGGACTCTGCTTCTTTGGCGGGTTGGGAGTCTTTATCTCTGCTTTCAGACTCTTGGTTTGCTCTCCTTCATCCTGGTGTTTTTCTTGACCGGGAGTAGAATCCTTGGAGCCTTTGACATCATTTTGCTTCAGCTCTGTTGTACTTGTATTCTCACCCCGCAACACTGCGGGAAGCCAACTGCGTCGATGTTCTTGGAAATTCAGAACATCGGCTCTCTCCTCAAGTGCCAAGGTTTGTATCTAAGCTAGAATCTCGTCATAAGATCTTGCGCCTCGAAAAATGTCATCCGAGGGTGAATTCTCGTGCTCAAATCTCTTGAGTCCCCAACTGGCCAAATGATTACTCACGACCCTTTGCGGATCATGCTTCTTGAACTCAATAAGGACCAAATTTAGGTCTACCAGGGCTGCTGCCTCAGCTTTAGCATGCCCGAAATCTAATAAAGAATATGAATTTAAATGAACAGGAAAAGGTGGCCATACCTTCTTCGAGTATCCCTTCAACTCCTTGTTGATGCCACCGATCACTGTTTGTCTAGCAACCTCACGACAAGCCATCTTGTCGGGAATGAATAATGGCAATGCATGCGGGGGAACAGAAGCCCCGAAGACTCTGAGATATGAGAATTCGGCTTCTACATACCAGTCAGCTATGCTGCTCAAATTCGTCACTATACTGTCTGAGATCCTGGGTGGCGGGTGACCGAAAATAGTGACATGCAGAGGCACCATCACCCAGTTGAAGATTTCATATACGAAATCTACCGCTTTGTTTTCCCATAACTTCGAATGATAGACGTGAATGGGCTCGGCCTCTGCTGGAGTCCAACTCCAGTTCAATAAGGGAAATGGTGTTAGAAAGCACACGGCGTCCATAATATATGCAGACATAAAAAATGAAGAAATCTTTCCGCTCTCTTTATGCGCCCGATATTTTGTAACCCGACTCATCAAGCTATCGGACAGCATTTTTGCCCAGTCGAAGGAATAGCCTTCGGCAACTTGAAATATTAGAGGCACCCATGGAAGAAAGAAATCTGAGGTGTCTTCTCTCTCGTATAATCGGCATGTCATCATAGCTACATACTTGTACTATCGTTCTAAGGAAGTTATTGAATATATACCATGACTGTCTGCTCTGAACTTCGCAGGGTGTGAAACCCAATCTCTTATTAAGCTAGACATGGTCTTGTCATACTGCACGCATTCCTTCTATTTGAACTCCTCTAAGAATTCGGCACCATATGTAAAGTCGGACGTTGTGGGCAACTTGTACATAACTTGCAGGTGTTCAGGTCTGAAAGTCCCGATGGCGACCTTCTGCTCATTCACGATGGTTCTGGTTGGTATGTACACATGGTCTAACGCCCATCGGACCATATCATAGTAGGGGAGCAATCGTGGCCTGGCCGCTACTTTATGCATTCCCGATTGAATGACGATCTTATACTTGGTGGTTATGTCATCTTTTTCATTGTCGCTGGAATCATTAGAATAATCCACCAATTCGGCCTGTAGAACATCAAAAATGAACGACCAGTTCGGGACAGAGTCGACACTTCGAGGTGAAGTATCAGCAACGTTGTCCGAACCTTGTCCCAAAACCTCAACGCTGGCTTTGGATGCTTTTCGCGGGGCCATGACGGGAGATCCTGCTTTGGCTCTTCTGCGATAAAAGTACATATACATACAGAAGTTAGCTTGCTGAGAAAATGTGCTCTGCGTAATATAGAAATGAACTTGTTATAATGAATACAGCTTTATATATATTCGAAAACTCGGTACTTTTTAGAACAGATCTGTCAAATCATATTTAGAAGTAAATTTAGCAATAAAAACACAATCTTTATTCGTCGATTTGCCTTATTTCATAATTAATGCCATAAATTTTTGGCGGTTCGAAATGTCAGTTGACGTATGGAAGAAATAAGACTACCTCATAAATCATGCAAGCATCAAAACACGGGAGATATTGATTTAGCTTAATTAATCTGGTTTTACCAACGTTAATTAATCTTTCGGTACTCGTTGTATCGAGAATTTTTCTTTAACCCTTTGAACCTCTAACCCCCGAATTTGCGATGATTGATTTTGGTTAATAAAAATGCAATTGTGATTAGGAGCTTAATTAATTACGTAATTATTTATATTCGCCATATCGCGACTCGGAGCTTCGAAGGTAAGTTTCCGGGAAGTTTGCGTGCCGAGCTGCGAAACCGCGAGATCGCAATAATACGTTTTAATCAAAAGGGAAGATAAACTCGGATTAAGTGATTAATTAATTATGTTCATATCCTTATTGTGATTTTGCGAGTCGGGGCTTAGACCGTGTAACTTTTTAAAAAGAAAACTTCGAGTGGAGAATTGCCGACAGAACTTTACCATGGTGTAGTTTTTACCTTTAACCTTGACATGGGTTACTAAAATAAGGACCTCGTGGTTTCGTCTATCGGGGTTACGATAATAAACTTTTGGATAATGCCGAGGCGCGAAAACCCGATGACTTTTAATCATGATTTAGGAAAACTTTACTCCCATTACTGCCCTGGGTGAAAATTTAAAACGATTTCGTCGTTTCGTTTCTCGGGACTTGTGAACTATGTGATTTATAGCATCCAACCTACGAAATCCCGAGGTAGAACAACAAGGGGAAATTTTTTACGAAAATTAGAACTCGCCTCGAGAGTACAATAATTATCGTTGCTTGCGTGATAAGACTTCAGAGACTTCGAAACCACGGCCGGAAAATACGAAAACCATCTTTCGATTTCAAGCATTAAGACATGAATTTGAGATGGGCTAGAAAAAACAAAGGCGACTCCAACACTCCCAAGCTTGAGTTCAAAGAACTCTTTCATTTTCTTGTCATCGTATCTCTTAGTCAAGTATTTGTTTTCAAAATACTTCTTGAATTCCTTCCAAGTAACACTTTTCTCTTTAATGTGTTGCACCTGCACAAGCTGATCCCACCACATGGATGCCTTTCCCTTGAGGTTATAGAGGGTAATTCTTCCTTCTGCATGAGAAGAATAATTATGCAATTGAAAATACTTTCTCATGCCCAACAACCAAGTCTCTGCATCTTCATCCTTCTTGTTCTCACCATCAAATGTAGGAGGTTTTATTTTGTTCATTTCTCCTCGTAGATCAACCACCCCAGACCTCTTATGCTTCATGACAGAGGATGGACTTGAATTGTTATGTGCTCTATTATTGGAATGCCTCGAGGAGTGATGGTGATGTCTACTAACACTTATTGTTCTTTTTTTCTCATCAGGAGACCTATGACTTCCTGATTTGCTTGAGCCACTCTCCTTATCCAATTTATTTTCAATTATGTTCAAGCTCTGCATTAAATTCATGTTGAAGTCCTCCTGTTGCTCCTTGGATTTCATAAGCCTTTCATTATCAGCTTTATGGCTTTGGACATCCTTCTGCAAATTTTTAATGGTCTCTACCATATTCATGTTTTCATCCCTTCCTTCTCCATGTCCATTGGAGTTTGTTCCTTCAATGCCCATATGGACATCCATCCCCCTGATCTCATCTTCCTGGATGTAAGCCCCCTATGCATCTTCCATCCATCTGCACTCTGTGTTGATCCTGGCCTAATCCAGTTGTTGTTAACTCTGCAAAATGTGCAACCAACAAAAAATTTTCAAGTTAACTGACTCATCAATTTCATGAAAATATATGAACCATTCTGGTTCAATAATATATTAGAATTCTTTCTTCTGATTTCATGAAAAAAAATGATTGTCTAGATCAATTTTTTAGGTGAATAATTATATTCTACTGTCCAAGACATTTCCAACGCCTACTTCCATGCTCAATTCTGAGACTTGAGCAGAAAGTTATGGCCTTTTGAAGTTAGTTGGGTCTTAAAATTTTCCCTCCACTGTTTGTCCTGTAACTTCCTCATAAAAGCTTCGTTTGACGAACGATTTACACCATTAGAAAGCTCTCTCCGGGCTCTTTTATTTGAGCTGCAGAGACATAGTGTAACTTGGTACACTTTGTTCTTGGGGTTTTTTAATAGCTAAAAACATTGTTTAGGGCCTCAAAATCATGCTGCAAAAATATAACCTTCAAACAGTATAAAATGTCGTAGAAATTCACTAGTTTTTTGTTGTTGTAGACCATCCAAACGACTTCGCGCACACAAATTTGAACATGTACAACCATATTTAGCATGCGCAATAAAACCATAAGGTAGCACATGCTCTGTGCACCTATAACCAATGTGGATCACTTCTCTGTCGCGCCAATAATTGGTGCACACTACTTTTTTGTCACGTGCAAATATCTACCGCGCACAATTTTGGTTCATGCACTAATACCTGTTACGCGCAATTTTTGTGTCACATTCTAATATTTCACGTGCATTACACTCTACACATTGCACCATGTCAAATTTTAGTATGCCCCCACTGCGCACCAGTACTCCACGCGAACCATTAATTAAATTGTCGCACGACGACATATACACACATTGTGCGTGCACCAACAAAATTCCTCTACGCTCTGTCAACACTGCGCACACCACGTGCATCATTATTATGCGTGCACACCAGTATTACACATGCATCACTCAATCCGCACCACACAATGCTAAATTTAGTGTGCACACCCGCGCACCAATGTTTTTCGTACATTACCACTCTGCACCGCGCAACGCCAAAATTTAAGTGTGCACACCCGAGCGCCAATATTTTCCACGCATTGCCACTCTGCATCGTGCAACACAAAATTTAAGTGCGCGCACCCACGCGCCAATATTTTCCACGCATTACCACTCAGCACCACGCAATGCCAAATTTTAGAGTGCGTAGCCATGCACACATACTTTCCACATATCACAAGCTTTTCACTACACATCATGCATTTTTAGTGCGCACACCTGCACACATTCATTTTATGCGCATCAATTCCTCGTGAATTTCGCTGCAAAAATTGGGCTCTTGCCAACCGTTTTCCCAATTTTCACCATAGATTATGCAACTATGAAATTTGTTCAATTTCACCCTGATAACACTAATTCAACCTCTGCAACAACAAATCGTTGATGGTTGACATTCCTGGAACGAATTTTTCCCAAACTCAATTCACAAATTGGGATTTTTAATCAACTAATCTCGCTCCATCTATCATGGCTTCCCTCTAACTTCAAATTTGACCAATTCTAGGTCTGAATTTGCTAGAAAATATATTAAATTAAGAATATCTCACTACTTGGCCAAATTTCTCAATTTTCCCATGAATTTAACAACAGAAATTAGGGCTTTTGCCCAATTCCATGCAATTGCTTCTAATTTTTACCATGGATGCTCTGTAACTTATAATCTGGCCACTTTGAAATAATTCTCTGTGAAATTTCATTTCACTTCCACTTGCTCGGCCCATCCAAGCTCAGTGTTGAAGACTGGAGCTCTGATACCATATTGTAATATCCCCAGCATCCAACTGGGCATTGCCACATACAAAATTTGAACTATATGCAAATTAAGACATATACACATAGAAACTCTTGCAGAACTTTATATATAAATTTAAAACAGATAAATACATTTTGTAAATGCACAGATTCATACGGAAATAACAGTAACATATACATGCAACATAGATAGGAAATACCCATAAATCTAAAGACGGGTATAAACCACACACAGGAAAAACCCATAAAATTAAACCCATAAATAATAATGCAGCATGTAATTTAACACACAATTGACACTTATCTTGGTAAAAATATCACCAACTGCATGCAGACCTTCCACGAACCTCCCAGCCTTAGACCATGCTGCTCATCACTCTTAGCAGTGGGTCACCCTAGAGCACGGACTAAACTCCACCCGGGTAAAGGGATTCCTAACCAGGATAATGTATCTCAGACAACAGGAAAGACTTTGTCACACGTACCAACTCAAACTAACAACCTACAATCTCTCATTCCCCACATGCCTGTCCCACCTCAAGAAGTGTGCCCCTTCTCTACTCAACAGTCCTTCGGCTGCCCCACTTCCTTTCCAGGCTTCAACAATAGGCCAGACAGGAAGTCTTAGAGACCTATAATTGCAGTTTAGCACCTTCGAGAATTAATTCCCATCAATTCTCTCACCTAGAGAGATTTTCTCTCGGGCCTGACAACCCGCCTCTTCAATCTCCCATGGGCCTGACAACCCACTTCTTCAGTCCAACTCCTAAGCGAACCAGGTACTGGTATGGGTACGGGTATGGGTATAGGTACAGTGATAGTAACATAAAGGTACGAGCACAGTTGAATGAGTGCCTGAATGTTGATGGAATGAATGGGAAAATGAACTAATTCCAAACTCTATGTATGCATGTTCCCAACTTGACACTTGTCATGTTGAGTTCTATTCTGGTCCACTTGTCCCCATCCTTACGACTTAGGATAAAATAATTATCCATACTTTATACTTTAAGGAATATTAATATAATATTCCTTTTTGGATTAAGCTCCCTAGATTAGCCATTTTCCTTAATTTTTATCCCCCCCTTTCCCTAACTAGTGGAGTTTAGTCCCCCATACTCTTTTATCATCGTTGGTCTACATGCAACGATGTATTATATTAATAATAAGACATATACAAAAATAGTCTCACTGGCCTTTAACATCTAGGCTCTCTGACCTAATTCAACACATAAGCCTCCTAGCTTATAATAACCGGTTCATCAGCCTATAAAACACACCATATAAACAAAGTCTCTCTAGCCTCAAAATGGCGTGCACTTAAGTTTGTTGTGCATGGTATACTGGAATGTGAACACTTCATCATTTTAGTGTGTAGTACATGTGTGCAGTATACCATGGAAGGTGCATACAAAAATGATATCAAACAACTCACCAACTTAAGTACATTTGCATTTACATTTACAGTTGGGGTTCGTCCTAGGAGTATTACAACATTAGCTTCCAACATCAATTTTGTTTCAAAAAAGTTGATGGGAAAACACTTATATGGGGTAAGAAGTATTCAACTACTACAGAATGGAGGCCTTCATCAGGTTTAGCATTTTTGAAGTTCATTCCAGATCGTCCAATATTTGCATCAAAGTTATTGTTATTACAATCAGTTGTTGAAATCCATAATGCAAGAAGGTATAATAGAGATGTATATTATTTTGAATGCTTGGAAGAAATAAAAAAGTCCATTAAAGATACATATGACTACTTTGATGTTGTTGATTCTGTTTGGTGGGAGTTCTTTTTCAATGGTCAAAGTGACATAATTTCAAGCTCAAAAAATGAAGATACATTTTTGAAGACTCCATTTCGTTGGCCACAAAATATGCCAAATGAATCTGAAGACAGAAACATTGTTGAACAACAAGAATCTCAAGTTTCTATTGGGTTTTCACAAGTAGATGAAAGAGAAATGTATATTATATCTAAAAGATCACATCCACAACGTGAAACCATTGAAGACCTTTACATGGGTAGCATGATCTAAAATCTTATTCTTAACAGTTGGTACCATTAAAACCAATACAGATTGATTAAGAAAATCAATATGTTATAGCAATTGAAGTGCATTGGTATGCGACATGTACACACTCATTCAATGGCGTGTAGAATCTRGAGATGGTGGTTGAGAAACATGTCAGTAGCAAGAGAAAAAGAAAGGCTCAAAATACAATTTGTCATCTCACTGGCCTCTTAAAATTAGAGGATGTTGACATACTTGTTTATGACTTCAATTTGACAAAGGGAATAACTCTTTGTTCCAGGACCACARAGATTATCAAGAGGTTGTTGCCACAATAAATAACTACAAGATGAGAGTSTATTGAACTTATTCGTAGATCTAAAAGTCTCTTGACATTTGAAATGTTGGGAATGCATGTAAACTCAGATGGTGCATTCATCGATAATAAAGAAGAGTATGGATCATCTACATCTTCATACAATCATTCATATGAAGACAAAGCAGATCTTGATGGTATTTCAGAATCCATGAGTCAATTTGAATAAGTGTATGAAACATTTTATGTATTTTTTATCCATATGACGTTTGTATGGTAACTAGAAATGAACGTTCTAACTTACATATAATCTTACATGAAGTTATGAATAATTTCTATGTTTTATGAATTATATATTTTGATTATGGAGAATATACAAAATTTCTTAGCTCGTATATTTTGAATATGGACAATACTTTTAAGAAATAATTTATGTTTCATTCAATGTAATTTGTATTGACTTTTTAAATTAAAAGTAAAAAAGAAAGTGTAAGTGATCTTGAATTTTTAAAGTATAGGGTGATATTTTCATGACATTATGTATTATCTTGTGCTTGGAGTGATAAACTAACATTTAAAAAGTAAATATTTAAGGGTTGATTTTATGATTTTGTTGACAATAGTGATAATTTCTTACACCACTTTAAAACATGTTGCAATTTTAATCCCCCAATTTTAACAATGGTGCTATTGGTAGCAGTACTTTTCAGTTTGATGGTTGAATTTTAGGTTTTGGTTTTAATGGTACCAATTGTTAAGAACAAGATTTCAAATGAGCTATAATTTTAATGTTTAGAGAAAAAACATTTTTCTTTAGGTAACATCACTTTTGATTTAGGTGTTGATTTTAAGGTTTTTTTGAGCAACTATATGAGTTTCAAAGGCCATGCTTGAAAAACGCTGGAATTTTAACTCATATTAGAAAATTTGTGCTACCAATAGCACCACCTTTTGATTAGAGGTTGATTTTCATGTTTTTAATGCAAAAATATGGGTTTTAAGGACTAGAGTTCTCGTTCTAAGGTCACAGTTCTCATTAAGTTGGTAACTTTGTTCACAGAGTTAAAACACAACCATTAAGTTCATAATTATAACACATCAAACAGGTAAAAACACTTATCTTTGAAAACAATCGTGCAACCAGTTGCTTGGGATAGACGCTCCACCCAACCATAGATCCGATGTTCTAAATCTCAACAACAAGTCACCCCTGAGTTGAGGCTAGGAATCCACAAAAGAGGTAGCCTCACTTTTTCCACTCATAACTCATCTCAATCCCACAACCCACTGGATTTTCCTACAATATTCTTGATTTCCACTAGTTCTCTTCCACACACCTTCCCAACCCCAAGGAATATACCCCTTCACTGCTTCAATCCATCAGTATGTACCATTCCTAGTGTGCCCCCTTCACTGCACTTAGTCCATCAGGTGACAAATTTTTAATAGAGTCTCTGGCACAGGTGACCAAGAATCTCACTACTGGGACCTCTAGGGAAAATGCTACTAGGAAATGACCAAGGAAAATAATAGTAACAACTTCCTACTACAGTGAAAATTACCTAGGAGTTCACTCTTCAGGCCTAACAACCTAGTTCTTCAGTCTTCAACTCCAAAATACTCCAAACACTCCAATTTTCACTCCAACATTTTCTCCATCCCCAACACCCTCCTTCCTGGTTCTTCTCTTACTCCCAACAACGTGATTGTGAAAAAAAAACCTTTTCACCATGCAAATTTTCTCTCTTTTTGCTTGCTTTCTCGACTTATCCTCTTCCCTAAGATGGTTGTACTCAACTCCATGTTACCAATAACTATGGGATGTGACTTCTCACACCCACCCTCTAACATGCATTCAATGATTGGGCTCTTCCACACTCAAAGGGAAATCATAAGTTTCATTGATCCAGGTGGATATTAGTGGCCACCCACCCTTTCCAACTAGCTCAAAACAATTTTTTGGCAATTTTAGTAATTTACTATTTTTAGCAGTTTTTAACTTATGAGGCTATTTTAAGGGCCTAAATGAAGGTTTTTCGAGATCAAGCTTCTCAATTATTTCCAATGGCATGATTGGGCCCCCAAAACGAATCTCCTCTATGATACCTTTCCAACGGGCAATCATACGCCTAAAACGGAGATCATATGCAAAAGTTACGACCCTGGGAAGTTGATGTACTAACTTACCCAAAGGGGGCCCACATGAATTTTGGTGCTTCATCTCCTAGGGTTAGGTTTTTGGATGTCTAGGGTTTTTGGCATTCCCATTTATTGTAAAAAGGTCTTCAGAGCCTCATTATAATCATCTTCTTGTGAATGCGAGTAGCCGTCACATCTCTTCTTAGAGATAAGCTGTCACCATTCTAGCAAGTCTTTCACTCTATATTTTTACAATCTCTGTACATTTATTTCATTAATAGAAATAGTGTATTACTGTATATCTTTGCCTCTAGTTATATTTCCAATATATCTATGTTATATTAATATTTCTCTTTCAATATCTCTGAATATTTATGTGTTATATCTTCACTCTCATTTGGTTCTGAAAATAATCCGGATCAGTGGTATCAGAGCAGGCTACTCTTGATCATTTTTCAGTGCATGTCCCTGATAAGGTCTAAGTATAGAAAGTTGGGTCTTGAGCTTGTCTCTTGAGGACAATCACTCTCGCACACCCAAGAAACCCTCAATGGCGGAAGAAAAGAAAAACGATGGAGCAGACGATATTATCAATATGTTGCTTGAGAAAACTATCATGTGATAGACAGATGAAATGATGGAGAATTTTTCCCACATCCTTCAACGCTTGCCAATAGAAACAGGTACATATTCATCAAGCAACCACTTTGGAAGCACCTCGCCTTTCAAGGTACAAGTTAATTTTGATATTCCTGTATTCAAAGGATGGATAGATGCAGAAGCCCTAGACAAATGGTTAAATCTGCTAGAAGGCTATTTTTCTGTTCACCATTTTTCCGATAGGGAAAAGATCACCTTCGCACTCCTTAAAGCTCTACCCCATGTGAAACATTGGTGGGAAACTTACTGGGAGCAAAGTTCCACAGAGGATTCTGGAATATATGGGGCTGAGCCCACTTGGAATTTTTTTTTGGATGCAGTAAAGGAACAATATTACCCTATTGGAAACTATGAGGACCAGTACATGAGATGGACCACACTNTTTCACCAATACCTTCCATACCTTGTGCACCAAGCTGGGTATCAAAGACTCTGAATGACATTTGGTTCTGAAATATCGTGGGGCTCTACACAGATACATCCAAACTGAAATGGATTTTCTAGACATCTCATCACTCGGTGTTGCTTATCAATATGTTGTTAAAATCGAGCAGAAATTTAAGCACCAGAACAAACGAGATTTTGGGTCTACAAATCCGCAACAGCCAAAGTATGACAAAGACATACCTAACAAACAATCTCCTGAAAATCAGTCCAAGCCACACGAAAAGAAGGGTCAAGGGAAGACAAAGAAGGACACCGAAAAATGGTGTGATTTCCACAAAAACCCCTGGCACAACATTGATGAATGTTGCTCAAAATAGTAATTGGTGGTCGAGATCAAAGACAAGGAGTCGAACCCTGATTCAAAATATGATTCTGAAAATACTGGTAAAGGATATATCATTGATGCAGATCCCAATGCTATTATCACGACCGCAACAATTCAGCCAAAAGAGCCAACAGATCCTGAAGAGGGGGAGCGCCCTTTTCATTCAATGATGTGGGTGAAGGGGACCCCACTGCATTTTATTGTTGATAGCGGAAGCTAGAAGAACCTCATCTCAACAGAGGTCTTCAAACAGTTGGGATTGTCGACAACACCACACCCGCAGCCATACAACATCGGGTGGCTTCGCCAAGGATGAAATCTTCGTGTCAGCCAACAGTGTCGATTATCATACAGCATCCAACCCTTCAAGGATGAGGTATTATGTGATGTCTCCCCACTGGATGTCTATGATGTCCTCTTGGGCCAACCATATATGTGGAGATGCCATGTTGTTTATGAGTCTCAACCCCGTAGTGTCATTGTTACTTTGGGGGGTCATCTCTACAGAATACCATAGGTAGTTCCAACTATTGTTCCACATAAACAGTGTTGCAAGGTAGTATCTCATACTACAAAATTCAACTTCTTCACAATCTGTTCAAAAGGGGAACAGAAGGACACTGCAACCACTACAGCCTCGCCCCAAGCACCTTCTATCCAACAGAAGTAGGCTGACAAGGTTGCAAGAAAACGTAAAGATCCCTTCTGCACACAGGCATCTCATGTTTCCAGACTGGCTAAAAAGGTCCAACCCTTCCAGCCACATGTTCGTAACAACCTTCAACAAGCTAAGCAGCGCAACTTCTCTAACAAGGCAAACAGTTCCTCAAGATGTAGATTTAGCAAACGCTTTTCCCTCTCCCCCGGGCACTCAACGCAATGGAGACCATTGCTTCCTAATGAGGGAGGATTGATCCAGGTGGATATCGGTGGCCACCCACCTTTTCCAACTAGCTCAAAACAGTTTTCTGGCAATTTTGGTAATTTACTATTTTTAGTAGTTTTTAACTTCTAGGGCTATTTTGAGGGCCTAAATGAAGGTTTTTCGGGATCGAGCTTCTCAATAATACCCAAAATCATTATTGATCCCCCAAAATGAATCTCCTCTACGATACCTTTCCAACGAGCTATCATACGCCTAAAACGGAGATCGTATGCAAAAGTTACGACCCCAGGAAGTTGATGTACTAACTTTTACCCAAACGGGGCCCACATGCTTTTAGTGCTTCATATACTAGGGTTAGGTTTTTGGATGTCTAGGGTTTTTGGAATTCTTGTTTATTGTAAAAAGGCCTTCAGAGCCTCATTGTAATCATCTTCTTGCAAATGCAAGTAGCCGTCACATCTCTTCTCAAAGATAAGTTGCCACCATTCTAGCGAGTCTTTCACTCTGTAATTTTACAGTCTCTGTATATTTATTTCATTAATAGAAATCGTGTCTTACTATATCTCTTGTCCTCTGGTTATATTTTAGATATATCTCTATTATATTATTGTCTCTCTTTCAATATCTCTATATATTTCTATGTTATATCTTAGCTCTCATTTCGTGCCGAAAATAATCTGGATCAGTGGTATCAGAGCAGGCTGCTCTTGATCATTTTTCAGTGCATGTCCCCGACGAGGTCTGAGTATAGAAAGTTGGGTCTTAAGCTTGTATTGCTTGAGGACAATCACTCTCACACACCCAAGAAACCGTCAATGGTGGATGAAAAGAAAAACGATGGAGCAGACAATACTATCAATATGTTGCTTGAGCAAGCTCTCATGCGACAGAAGCACGAAATGATGGAGAATTTTTCCCACATCTTTCAACGTCTGCCGATAGAAACATGTGCATCTTCATCAAGCGACCACTTTGGAAGAACCTTTCCTTTCAAGGTACAAGTTAAATTTTATATTCTTGTATTTGAAGTACAGATAGATGCAGAAGCCCTAGACAAATGGTTAAATCTACTAGAAGGTTATTTCTCTGTTCACCATTTTTCCGACAGGGAAAATATCACCTTCACACTCCTTAAATCTCTCCCCCATGTGAAACATTGGTGGGGAACTTACTGGGAGCAATGTTCCACATAGGAGTCTGGAATATATGGGGTCGAGCCCACTTGGAATTTTTTTTGGATGCAGTAAAGGAACAATATTACCTTGTTGGCAACTATGAGGACCAATACATGAGATGGACCACACTGCAGCAAGAGAGGGCCCAAATAGTTTTGGAGTTAACCAATAACTTCCATACCTTACGCACCAAGTTGGGTATCAAAGACTCTGAACGACATTTGGTTCTGAAATACCGTGGGGCTCTACACATATACATCCAGACTGAAATGGATTTTCTAGACATCTCAACACTCGGTGTTTCTTATCGATATGTTGTTAAAATCGAGCAGAAATTTAAGCAACAGAACAAACGAGAGTTCGAGTCTACAAATCCGCAACAACCAAAGTATGAAAAAGACATCCCTAACAAACAATCTCCCGAAAACCAGTCCAAGCCACAAGAAAAGAAGGGTCACGGGAAGACAAAGAAGGACACCAGAAAATGGTGCAATTTCCACAAAAGCCCCTGGCACAACACCGATGAATGTCACTCAAAACAGTGATTGGTGGTCGAGATCAAAGACAAGGACCCGAACCCTGATTCTGAATCTAATTCTGAAAATACTGGTAAAGGACAGATCATTGACGCAGACCCCGCTGCTATTGTCGCAAACGCATCAATTCAACCAGAAGAACCAACAGATATTGAAGAGCAGGACCACATTTTTCATTCACAGATGTGGGTGAAGGGGACCCCGCTGCATTTTATTGTTGATAGAGGAAGCTAGAAGAACCTCATCTTAGCAAAGGTCGTCAAACAGTTGGGATTTTTTACAACACCACACCCGTAGCCATACAACATCGGGTGGCTTCATCAAGGACAAGATCTCCATGTCAGCCAACAATGTTGATTATCATACAACATCCAACCCTTCAAGGATGAGGTATTATGTGATGTTGCCCCACTGGATGTCTGTGATGTCCGCTTGAGCCAACCATATATGTGGAGACGCCATTATGTTTATGAGTCTCGACCCCATAGTGTCATTGCTACTTTGGGGGGGCATCTCTATAAAATACTAAAGGTAGTTCCAACTATTGTTCCACCTAAACAGTGTCGTAAGGTAGTATCTCATACTGCAAAATTCATCTTCTTTACAATCTATTCAAAATGGGAACAGAAAGACACTGCAACAACTACAACCCTGCCCCAAGAACCTTCTATCCAACAGAAGCAGGTTGACAAGGTTGCAGCAAAGCGCAAATATTCCTTCTACACACAAGCATCTCATGTAGCCAGACTAGCTAAAAATGTCCAACCCTTCCAGCCACATGTTCGTGACAACCTTCAACAAGTTAAGCAGCGCAACTTCTCCAACAAGGCAAACAGTTCCTCAAGATGCGGATTCAACAAACGCTTTTCCCTCTCCCTGGGGCACTCAACGCAATGGATACCATTTCTTCATAATGAGGTAGGATTGATCCAGGTGGATATCGGTGGCCACCCACCTTTTCCAACTGGCTCAAAACAGTTTTCTGGCAATTTTGGTAATTTACTATTTTAAGCAGTTTTTAACTTTCGGCGCTATTTTGAGGGCTTAAATGAAGGTTTTCTAGGATTGAACTTCTCAATAATCACCAAATACATGATTGAGCCCCCAAAATGAATCTCCTATATGATACCTTTCAAACGGGATATCATATGTCTAAAACAGAGATCGTATGCAAAAGTTATGACCCCGGGAAGTTGATGTACTAACTTACCCAAATGAGGCCCACATGAATTTTGGCGCTTCAACTCCTAGGGTTAGGTTTTTGGATGTCTAGGGTTTTTGGCATTCTTGTTTATTGTAAAAAGGCCTTCAGAGCCTCATTGTAATCATCTTCTTGTGAATGCGAGTAGCCGTCACATCTCTTCTCACAGATAAGATGTCACCATTCTAGCGAGTCTTTCACTCTGTATTTTTACAGTCTATGTACATTTATTTCATTAATAGAAATCATGTATTACTGTATATCTTTTCCTCTGGTTATATTTCTGATATATCTCTGTTATATTAGTGTTTCTCTTTCAATACCTCTATATATTTCTGTGTTATATATCCGCTCTCATTTCGTGCTGAAAATAATCTGGATCAGTGGTATCAGAGCAAATTGCTCTTGATCATTTTTTAGTGCATGTCCCCGACAAGGTCTGAGTATAGAAAGTTAGGTCTTGATCTTGTCTCTCTTGAGTACAATCGCTCTCGCACACCCAAGAAACCCTCAATGGCGAAAGAAAAGAAAAATGATGGAGCAGACGATCCTATCAATATGTTGCTTGAGCAAGCTCTCACGCAACAGAGGGAAGAAATGATGGAGAATTTTTCCCACATCCTTGACTGCCTGTCGATAGCAACAGGAGCATCTTCATCAAGCGGCCACTTTGGAAGCACCTCACCTTTCAAGGTACAAGTTAATTTTGATATTCCAATATTTGAGGACAAATAGATGCAGAAGCCCTTGACAAATGGTTAAATCTGCTAGAACGTTATTTCTTTGTTCACCATTTTTCCGACAGGGAAAAGATCACCTTCGCACTCCTTAAAGCTCTACCCCATGTCAAACATTGGTGGGAAACTTATTGGGAGCAAAGTTCCATAGTGAAGTCTGGAATATATGGGGTCGACCCCACTTGGGATTTTTTGTGTGGATGCAATAAAGGAACAATATTACCATGTTGGCAACTATGAGGACCAGTACATGAGATGGACCACACTGCAGCAAGAGAGGGGCCAAACAGTTCTGGATTTCACCCATACCTTGCACACCAAGCTGGGTATCAAAGACTCCAAACGACATTTGGTTCTTAAATGTCGTGGGGCTCTACATAGATACATCCACACTGAAATGGATTTTCTGGACATCTCATCACGCGGTGTTGCTTATAGATATGTTGTTAAAATCGAGGATAAATTTAAGCACCAGAACAAATGAGAGTTCAGGTCTGCAAATCCGCAACAACCAAATTATGACAAAGATGGCCCTAACAAACAGTCTCCCAAAAACCAGTCCAAGCCACATGAAAAGAAAGGTCACGGGAAGACAAAGAAGGACACCAGAAAATGGTGCGATTTCCACAAAATCCCCTGGCACAACACTGATGAATGTCGTTCAAAACAGTCATTGGTGGCCAAGATCAAAGAAAAGGAGCCGAACCATGATTCAGAATCTGATTCTGAAAATACTGGTAAATGACAAATTATTGATGTAGACCCCATTGCTATTGTCGCGACCGCAACAATTCAACCAAAAGAACTAACAGATCCTGAATAAGGGGAGTGCCTTTTTCATTCACAGATGTGGCTGAAGGGGACCCTGATACATTTTATTGTTGATAGAAGAAGCTAGAAGAACCTCATCTCAGCAAAGGTCATCAAATAGTTGGGATTATCGACAACACCACACCTGCAGCCATACAACATCGGGTGGCTTCGCCAAGGATGAGATATTTGTGTCAGCCAACAATGTCGATTATCATACGACATCTAACCCTTCAAGGATGAGGTATTATGTGATGTTTCCCCACTAGATGTCTGTGATGTCCTCTTGGGCCAACCATATATGTGGAGACGCCATATTGTTTATGAGTCTCGACACCGTAGTTTCATTGTTACTTTGGGGGGTCATCTCTATAGAATACCAGAGGTAGTTCCAACTATTGTTCCACCTAAACAATGTCGCAAGGTAGTATCTCATACTGCAAAATCCAGCTTCTTTATAATTTGTTCAAAAGGGGAACAGAAGGACACTGCAACCACTACAACTTCGCCCCAAGCACTTTCTATCCAACAGAAACAGGTCGACAAGGTTGTAGCAAATCGCAAATATTCGTTCTGCACACAGGCATCTCATGTACCCATATTGGCTAAAAAGGTACAACCCTTCCATCCACATGTTCGTGACAACCTTTAACAAGTTAAGCAGCGCAACTTCTCCAACAAGGCAAATGGTTCCTCAAGATGTAGATTCAACAAACACTTTTCCCTCTCCCCCGAGCACTCAATGAAATGGAGACCATTTCTTCCTAAGGAGGGAGGATTGATCCAGGTGGATATCGGTGAACACCCACCTTTTCCAACTGGCTCAAAACAGTTTTCTGGCAATTTTGGTAATTTACTATTTTTAGCAGTTTTTAACTTTCGAGGCTATTTTGAAGGCCTAAATGAAGGTTTTTTGGGATCGAGCTTCTCAATGATAGATGAAGGCATCAATGAGCACCCAAAATGAATCTCATCTATGATACCTTTCCAATAGGCTATCATACACCTAAAACGAAGATCGTATGCAAACGGTACGACCCCGAGAAGTTGATGTACTAACTTACTCAAACAGGGCCCACGTGACTTTTGGTGCTTCATCTCCTAGGGTTAGGTTTTTGGATGTCTAGGGTTTTTGGCATTCCTGTTTATTGTAAAAAGGTCTTCAGAGCCTCATTGTAATCATCTTCTTGCGAATGCGAGTAGCCATCACATCTCTTCTGAGAGATAAGCTGCCATCATTCTAGCGAGTCTTTAACTCTGTATTTTTACAGTCTCTGTACATTTATTT
>JASDQU010751787.1:161542-171551 GCA_032191745.1 Picea mariana
CAGAGGTAGTTCCAACTATTGTTCCACCTAAATAGTATCGCAAGGTAGTATCTCATACAACAAAATTTAGCTTCTTCACAATATGTTCAAAAGGGGAATAGAAGGACACTGCAACCACTACAGCCTTGCCCCAAGCACCTTTTATCCAACAGAACCAGGTCGACAAGATTGCAACAAAGCACATAGATTCCTTCTACACATAGGCATATCATGTAGCCAGACTGGCTAAAAAGGTCCAACCCTTCAAGCTACATGTTCGTGACAACCTTCAACTAGCTAAGCAACACAACTTCTCCAACAAGAAAAACAGTTCCTCAAGATGCAGATTCAACAAACGTTTTTCCCTCTCCCTCGGGCACTCAACGCAATGGAGACCATTGCTTCCTAAGGTGGGATGATTGATCTATGTGGATATTAGTGTCCACCCACCTTTTCCAACTGGCTCAAAATAGTTTTCTGGCAATTTTGGTAATTTACTATTTTTAGCAGTTTTTAACTTTCGGGGCTATTTTGAGGGCCTAAATGAAGGTTTTTCGGGATCGAGCCTCTCAATAATAGTTGAAAGAATAATTGATCCCTCCAAATGAATCTCCTCTACGATACCTTTCCAACGGGCTATGATACGCCTAAACCGGAGATCGTATGCAAAAGTTACAACCCCAGGAAGTTGATGTACTAACTTACCCAAACGGGGCCCACATGACTTTTGGCGCTTCATCTCCTAGCGTTAGGTTTTTGAATGTCTAGGGTTTTTGGCATTCCTATTTATTGTTAAAATGCCTTCAAAGCCTCATTGTAATCATCTTCTTGCGAATGTGAGTAGTCGTCACATCTCTTCTCAGAGTTAAGCTGCCACCATTCTAGCGAGTCTTTCACTCTGTATTTTTACAGTCTTTATACATTTATTTCATTAATAGAAATTGTGTATTACTGTATATCTTTGCCTCTAGTTACATTTCTGATATATCTCTGTTATATTACTGTTTCTCTTTCAATATCTCTGTATATTTCTGTGTTATATCTCCACTCTCATTTCATGCCGAAAATAGTCTAGATTAGTGGTATCAGAGCAGGCTACTCTTGCTCGTTTTTCAGTGCATATCCCCGGTGAGGTCTGAGTATAGCAATTTGGGTCTTGAGCTTGTCTCTCTTGAGGACAATCACTCTCTCACACCCAAGAAACCCTCAATGGAGGAAGAAAAGAAAAATGATGGAACAGACGATCCTTTCAATATGTTGCTTGAGCAAAATCTCATGCGACAGAGGGATGGAATGATGGAGAATTTTTCCCACATCCTTCAACGCCTGCCGATAGCAACAGGCGCATATTCATCAAGTGGCCACTTTGGAAGCACCTCGCCTTTCAAGGTACAAATTAATTTTGATATTCCTGTATTTGAAGGACAGATAGATGCAAAATCCCTAGACAAATGGTTAAATCTACTAGAAGGTTATTTCTCTGTTCACCATTTTTTCGACAGGGAAAATATCACCTTCGCACTCCTTAAAGATCTCCCCCATGTGAAACATTGATGGGAAACTTTATGGGATCAAAGTTCCACAGAGGGTTCTGGAATATATGGGGTCGAGCCCACTTGGGATTTTTTTTTGGATGCGATAAAGGAACAATATTACCCTATTGGCAACTATGAGGACCAATACATGAGATGGACCACACTGCGGCAAGAGAGGGGACAAACAGTTCCAGAGTTCACCAATACCTTCCATACCTTGCGCACCAAGTTGGGTATGAAAGACTCTGCATGACATTTGGTTCTTAAATACCGTGGGGCTTTACACAGATACATCCAGACTGAAATGGATTTTCTGGACATCTCATCACTCGGTGCTGGTTATCGACATGTTGTTAAAATTGAGCAGAAATTTAAGCACCAGAACAAATGAGAGTTCGAGTCTGCAAATCCGCAACAACCAAAGTATAACAAAGATGACCCTAACAAACAGTCTCCCGAAAACCATTCCATGCCACAGGAAAAGAAGGGTCACGGGAAGACAAAGCAGGACACCGGAAAATGGTGCAATTTCCACAAAATCCCCTGGCACAACACCGATGAATGTCGCTCAAAACAATCATTGGTGGCCAAGATCAAAGACAAGGAGCCGAACCCTGATTTAGAAATTTATTATGAAAATACTGGTAAAGGACAGATCATTGACGCAGACCCCACTATTATTATCGCGACCGCAACAATTCAACTAGAAGAACCAATAGATCCTGAAGAGGGGGAGCGCCTTTTTCATTCACAGATGTGGGTGAAGGGGACCCCGCTGCATTTTATTATTGATAGTGGAAGCCAGAAGAACCTCATCTCAGCAGAGGTCGTCAAACAATTAGGATTGTCAACAACACCACACTCACAACCATACAACATCGGGTGCCTTCGCCAAGGACGAGATCTTTGTGTCAGCCAATAGTGTCTATTATCATACGACATCCAACCCTTCAAGGATGAGATATTATGTGATGTTTCCCCACTGGATGTTTGTGATGTCTTCTTGGGCCAACCATATATGTGGATACGCCATGATGTTTATGAGTCTCGACCCCATAGTGTCATTGTTACTTTGGGGGGTCATCTCTACAGAATACCAGAGATAGTTCCAACTATTGTTCCACCTAAACAGTGCCGCAAGGTAGTATCTCATACTGCAAAATTCATCTTCTTCACAATCTGTTCAAAAGGGGAATAAAAGGACACTATAACCACTACAGCCTCGCCCCAAGCACCTTATATCCAACAGAAGCAGGTCGACAAGGTTGCAGCAAAGTGCAAATATTCCTTCTACACACAGGCATCTCATGTAGCTAGACTGGTTAAAAAGGTCCAACCCTTCCAACCACATGTTCGTGTCAACCTTCAACAAGCTAAGCAGTGCAACTTCTTCAACAAGGAAAACAGTTCCTCAAGATGGAGATTCAACAAACGCTTTTCCCTCTCCCCTGGGCACTCAACACAATGGATACCATTGCTTCCTAATGAGGGAGGATTGATCCAGGTGGATATCGGTGTCCACCCACCTTTTCCAACTGGCTCAAAACAGTTTTCTGGCAATTTTGGTAATTTACTATTTTAGCAGTTTTTAACTTCCCGGGCTATTTTGAGGGCCTAAATGAAGGTTTTTCGGGATTGAGCTTCTCAATGTTAATTGAAGGGATTATTGAGCCCCCAAAATGAATCTCCTCTACGATACCTTTCCAATGGGCTATCATACGCCTAAAACGAATATCGTATGCAAAAGTTACGTCCCCGGGAAGTTGATGTACTAACTTACCCAAACGGGGCCCACATGACTTTTGCCGCTTCATCTCCTAGGGTTAGGTTTTTGGATGTCTAGGGTTTTGGGCATTCTTGATTATTGTAAAAAGGCCTTCAGAGCCTCATTGTAATCATCTTCTTGCGAATGAGAGTAGCTGTCACATCTCTTCTCGGAGATAAGCTGCCAACATTCTAGCGAGTCTTTCACTCTATATTTTTATAGTCTCTGTACATTTATTTCATTAATAGAAATTGTGTATTACTGTATATCTTTGCCTCTGGTTATATTTCTGATATATCTCTGTTATATTATTGTTTCTCTTTCAATATCTCTGTATATTTTTGTGTTATATCTCCGCTCTCATTTCATGCTAAAAATAATCTGGATCAGTGGTATCAAAGCAGGCTGCTCTTGATCATTTTTCAGTGCATGTTCTCGACGAGGTCTAAGTATAGCAAGTTGGGTCTTGAGCTTGTCTCTCTTGAGCACAATCGCTCTTGCACACCCAAGAAACCCTCAATGGCGGAAGAAAATAAAAGCGATGGAGTAGACGATCCTTTCAATATGTTGCTCTAGCAAGCTCTCACGCAACAGAGGGACAAAATGATGGAGAATTTTTCCCACATCCTTCAACGCCTTCAGATAGAAATAGGCACATATTCATCAAGCAAACACTTTGGAAGCACCTCGCCTTTCAAGGTACAAGTTAATTTTGACATTCCTGTATTTGAAGGACAGATAGATGCAGAAGCCCTAGACAAATGGTTAAATCTGCTAGAAGGTTATTTCTCTGTTCACCATTTTTCCGACAGGGAAAAGATCACCTTCACACTCCTTAAAGCTCTCCCCCATGTGAAACATTGGTGGAAAACTTACTAGGAGCAAAGTTCCTCAGAGGAGTATGGAATATATGGGGCCGAGCTCACTTGGGATTTTTTTTTGGATGCTGTAAAAGAACAATATTACCCTATTGGCTACTATGAGGACCAGTACATGAGATGGACCACACTGCAGCAAGAGAGGGGCCAAATAGTTATGGATTTCACCAATACCTTCCATACCTTGCGCACCAAGCTGGGTATGAAAGACTTTGAACGATATTTGGTTCTTAAATACCGTGGGGCTCTACACAAATACATCCAGATTAAAATGGATTTTTTGGACATCTCATCACTCAGTGCTACTTATCGATATGTTGTTAAAATCGAGCATAAATTTAAGCACCAGAACAAATGAGAGTTCGGTCTGCAAATTCGAAACAACCAAAGTATGACAAAGACGACCCTAACAAACAGTCTCCCGAAAACCAATCCAAGCCACAGGAAAAGAATGGTCACGGGAAGACAAAGAAGGACACCGGAAAATGGTGCGATTTCTACAAAAACCCCTAGCAGAACACCGATGAATGTCGCTCAAAATAGTCATTGGTGGCCGAGATCAAAGACAAGGAGCAAACCCTAATTCTAAATTTGATTCTGAAAATGCTGGTAAAGGACAGATCATTGACGCAGACCCCATTGTTATTGTCGCAACCGCAACAATTCAAACAGAAGAACCAACAGATCCTGAAGAGGGGGAGCATCTTTTTCATTCACAGATGTGGGTGAAGGGGACCCCACTACATTTTATTGTTGATAGCGGAAGCCAGAAGAACCTCATCTCAGCAGAGGTGTAACGATCCCCCCGACCAACCTGAGGTCGAGGTACACCACTCCAGAGCAACCACTCATGCTCTGACACCAGTCAGTCACATTCCTAGCCATCAGGTCAGGCCATGCTACTCTAGGGAACACTTTCATTCCCATATTGTGGAACATACAGTAGCATACCCAGTAGTCAACTAAGCAATGCCACCTAAAATTACTCTTTAGATTGCATGCAACTAAAACATATACATACAGCATGCTCGTGGAAGCTTTACAACTAAACATAACAAACAATTACTTTTTGTAACATACAACTTTTATGTTAAAATAACAGTAATTACCGATATGCATCATTTATAGGAAATTACCCATAAGCACACAATCAATCATAGTCACATATGTAACATAGGCATGTAAATAACAAAACAACATATTCATAAATCATACAATTGGTACTTATCTTAGAAAGATTGTCACCAACTGCTTACAAACCATCCACGAACCTCCTAGCCATAGACTACACTGTTCATCACTCTCAACAGTGAATCACCCCCGAGCTGGGATTGAACTCCACTGAGGGTAAAGGGATTCCTATCTAGGATAAAGCACATGGACAACAGAAAATACTCTGTCTCATGTGCTCACTCAACTAACAGCCTACATCCTCTCATTCCCCACATGCCTATCCCACCCAAGGAAGTGTTCCCCTCCTCTGCTCAACAGTCCCTCGACTGCCCCACTTCCCTTCCAGGGCTTCAGCAACAGGTCGGACTGGAAGTCTCAGAGTGTTGTAGCTGAAGTTTAGCCCCTACGAAAATCAATCCCCAACAATTCTCTTTCTCATAGAACTGCTCACGGGCCTGACAACCCGCTTCTTCAATCCCACTCCAAGCTAACCAGGTACACCAACCAAAAAGGATGGGGAAACAGGCTTTGGAAAGGTGAAATGGTTGTCTCAAGGATAACGGAATGTATGAGTGAAATTGTCATGGAGTCATTGATTGGATAACTGAGTGTGTTTTGGAATCACTGTGAACTCTTTGTCAAAGGTGATAGTCAGCCTAATGGTTCTCCTCCCCATTCATAACGTATCTCTTAGAAAAATCCCCCCCTTAAGCTAAGTTTCCCCACAATATGAATGCATGTCCCCAACTTGACACTTGTCATATCGGAAGTTAATTTTTTCCACTTGTCCCCAACTTTAGAACTTAGGATAAACTAATTATCCATACTTTATGTTTTAGGAAATATTAATATAATATTCCCTTGACTTTTGGCCCTCCCTTTCCCTAACTGGTGAAGTTCAGTCCCCCATCTCTTTTATCGTGGTCAATCTGCACGCAGTGATGTATTTTATATTAATCATGAATCATGTACAAAGTAGGCGCTCTAGCCTTTGACATCTAGGCGCGCTAGCTTAATTCCAAGACATAAGCATTCTGGCTTATAATACTGGCTCACCAGCCTATAATGCATATTATATACACAACGTTCATTGACATTAATATTGTGCGCACTTAGTTACTGCGCATTGTATCCTCTGTCTTTAAGGTTGCGCGCACCTTAATTACTGCACGCAGTATTCAGAAATGTGCACATTACATCCCTTTACTGCGCAGTATATGCGTGCACCATGCCATGAAAGGTGTATTACAAAAATGATGTCTAAACAACTCACTAGCTTAAATATACTTGGATTATATTTACATTTGGGTTCGGCCGAGGGATATTACAATCCCATCCCCTTATTTATGCACTGTCCTCAGTGCATCATGTACCCATATACAACAAAATTCTCAAAATTCTTCAAAAAGATGCAGGTATTCTACCCGCATTGCATCCTCATGCTCCCAAGTAGCGTCTTCAGGTCCGTACCAGGTCCATTGGACCTTTACAAGCCCTATGGCTCGATTCCAGAGTTGTTTGATTTTTCGATCCAGGATGCGCACCGGATGCACTTGGAAAGCGCCTTCTTGCTCCACCTGAATAACATTCCAATCAATAACATGATTAGCATTGGGTATATATTTCTTTAGCAATGATACATGGAAGACATTATGAATAGACATAGATGCACGCAATGCAATCATATAAGCAACTGGACCAATCCTCTCTAGGTTTTCAAATGGTCCACAAAATCTGGCTGCTAACTTGGCGCAGCTTCCCAGCTTCAGGGAGCTCCTGTTAGCTTTCACTTTCAGGAAAACATGATCGCCCACTTTGAATTCTCGGTGGATTATGTTTTTATCAGCATAACTTTTCTGTCTATCTTGGGTAGCTTTCAAATTCTGCTTAATTTTTAACATTTGGTCCTCCATCTCCTTGNAATAGACATAGATGCACGCAATGCAATCATATAAGCAACTGGACCAATCCTCTCTAGGTTTTCAAATGGTCCACAAAATCTGGCTGCTAACTTGGCGCAGCTTCCCAGCTTCAGGGAGCTCCTGTTAGCTTTCACTTTCAGGAAAACATGATCACCCACTTTGAATTCTCGGTGGATTATGTTTTTATCAGCATAACTTTTCTGTCTATCTTGGGTAGCTTTCAAATTCTGCTTAATTTTTAACATTTGGTCCTCCATCTCCTTGAGCAATTCTGGCCCGACTACTTTTCTATCAGCTGGATTATCCCAACTTACTGGAGTATTGCACCTTCTGTCGTAAAGTGATTCAAATGGGCTCATTTTCAATGATGCCTGATACCCATTGTTATAAGTGAATTCTACTAAATGTAGGTAGTCTTCCCATTTCGATGGTTTGTCCATCACATACAATCTCAACATATCTTCTATCACCTTGTTCACTCTTTCTATCTGTCCATCAGACTCAGGATGATAAGTTGTACTAAAGTTCAGATTCGTTCTGAATCCTTTGAACAATCCTTTCTAGAAATTCGAGGTGAATTTCGGGTCTCTGTCAGACACAATCGTTTTAGGAATTTTGTGCAACCGTGCCACTTCCTTCATGAAAATATCAACGACATCTGCTACCTTGTGAGTAGTTTTTAGTGGAATAAAATGGGCAGATTTTGTAAGCTTGTCCACCACTACCATAATCGAATCATGTAACTTGCCTATTCTGGGCAATCCTGTAATAAAATCTATTGTCACCACTTCCCACTTCCATTCAGGAATGGGCAAAGGTTGCAGCAATCTTGTTGGGTGCCTATGCTCTGTTTTATCTTTCTAGCATTCCATACACCTAGCGATGTATTCTGTAATTTCTCTCTTCATACCTAGCCAAAAGTATTGACTCTTGACCACTGTTACAGTTTTCTAATATCCAAGGTGCCCTGCATAAGGAGCATTATGCATCTCATGCAAAATTATACGTTTCAAGTCCTGGACATTTGGTACAAAAATTTTGTTCTTATGCAGCAGTATTCCATCTACTCCCAACTTATAAATATCCATCTTTCGAAGTATCTTACCCTGTTGTAGCATTGCTACCAATTCTCTGTACTGCAGATCTGTATTTGCAGCCTCCAAAATGTTGCTTTTAACATCAGTCTGATACATGCTGATGGTTGTAGCATGTACTTCATGCACCCTCCTGCTGAGTGCATCAGCCACTTTATTTTCTTTCTCTTTGATATGCTTTATATCAAAGTTATATTCGCTTAGAAATTCTAACCATCTGCTTTGTCTAGCATTTAGATTTGGCTGATCAAATAAATATTTCAAACCATTGTGGTTTGTTCTTAACTCAAACCTTTTTCCCATGAGGTAGTGTCTCCATTTCCTCAAGGCATGCACTATGGCTGCCAACTCCAAATCATGAGTGGAATAGTTTCTTTCATGCTCTTTCAACTTCTTTGATTCATATCATATCATGAATCCATTTTGACTGAGGACTCCACCCAGTCCTTCATTACATGCATCTGTGCATACAATGAAATCTTCATTTGGGTTTGCAATCCTTAGTATTGGAGCACTTGTCAATAATTGTTTCAAATGTTGGAAACTCCTTTCACAATCCGACGTCCACTGAAACTTTATACCTTTCCTTTGCAAGGAAGTGATTGAGTGTGCTATCTTCGAGAATCCTCCAATGAATCTCCTATAGTAGCCTGCAAGGCCCATGAAAGATCTGACCTCTGTCACATTCTTTGATGCTGACCATTCTCTAATGGCTTCTACCTTCTCAGGGTCCATTGTTATCCCATCTTTTGAGATGATATGCCCCAAATAATGATTTTGTTTCTGATAAAATGAGCACTTGCTCAATTTAGCATACAATTGATGTTCCCTTAATACTTGCAACACCATCCTCAAATGATGTTTATGTTCTTCCTCTTACTTGGAATATATAAGAATGTCATCCAAGAAGACAATGACAAACTTGTCCAAATACTCTCGGAAAACACCATTCATTAAGCACATGAAAATAGCTGGTGTATTTGACAATCCAAATGGTACCACTGTGAACTCATAATGACCATACCTTGTCCTGAAGGTGGTCTTGCTAATATCTTATTCTTTAATTCTTACCTAATGGTATCCTGATCTAAGATCTATCTTTGAAAATATCCTTGCATCCTTCAATTGATCAAAGAGGTCATCAATCCTTGGTAGAGGATATTTGTTCTTAACAATCACTTTATTCAATTGTCTGAAGTCAATGCACAATCTTAACGTTCCATCTTTCTTTTTCACAAACAAGACCGGGGCACCCCAAGGTGATACACTTGGTCGTATATACCCCTTCTTCAAAAGTTCTTCAAGCTGCATTTGCAACTCCTTCAATTCTAGTGTACTCATTCTGTAAGGAGTCTTTGATAATGGCGTTGCTCCAGGCATCAAATCTATAGAGAAATCAATGTCTCTCCTTGGGGGTAGTCCTGGTACTTCCTTGAATACATCTTCAAACTCTTTTAGGACTGCATATTCTCCAAATTTGGCACCTTGTCTTTAGGTGTCTCCTCCATATGAGCTGCAAATATTTGACATCCTCTTCTATAACATTTCTTCAGCTGCAATGCTGAAATTTCTCTAACAGTTATTGCCCTGGGAATTCCCTGCACTTTCCTTTGGTTCCCTTCTTCATCCAAGCAAGTGAATGTTTTGTTATGACAATCCAATA
>JASDQU010751789.1:9457-31028 GCA_032191745.1 Picea mariana
CAAAGGGAGGGGGTTGAGGGGATGAAGGAATCATGAGAGGAGATAAGGTGAAGGGTAGATGAGTAGGGGAGAGGGGGGGAGAGAAAGATAAACAAAGACAAAATGCGTAAGAGTGCGTGCATGTTCCAGGAACATGTGCACATTCTTTAGAGTGTGTGAACGTTAATTAGAGCATGTGCACATTCCTAGAGCGTGTGCATGTTCCTAGAATGTGTGCACATTCTTAGGAGTGTGTGTGGTTTATTTCTAATTCAATTTTTTGGGGGAAGAAATGACAACTCTAGATTACAAGTATGTTGAGTTGGTTGCCTCATATTTAGGTTTGGGATGAGAAACCCAACAGTTTGGTCCGCAAATACACAAAAGCCTCTATTTCTATGAATACTTCTTTGTATCCCCTTTTTTTATGTTATTTTTCTATAGACTACACAAATCCATTGTCAATGAAACTACAAAGCTATGTGGATTCCAAATATATATAAAAAAAATTAGAAAATTAATTGTGTTTACTAATTTTAATCTATTTTTGTGTTGACATATATCATAATGTAGATTCCAAATACATATTTTTTTTAAAAATCAATAGTGTTTACTATTTTTAATCTATTTTTGTCTTATATCAAAATCCTAAAATACATACCTCTTATTTTTGCTATAACATTTTATCATCTTAACCACTTTAACATAAAATGTTAACATAAAAAATCAAATTTCACATAGTTATTCAGAATTTCTATAAATAAAATATATATATTCAGAAAGCTAATTCAATTTCTTACATTTCATCTTTTTACACCATATTCAAATTCATTGTAAAAGTATCTTGAATAATACCTCCAAGTTTTTCCATGTTTACATTGTCACTAACATGTCATGAGAAACCATGTAATTTTGCAGACGACCATATCTTTATTGATTAATACAAAATTTTTGTATAAACTTTCTTAATATAAATAAATACAAATATTATATTAATATTATAAGTAAGTTAAAACTTTATTATTAAAGAATTATTTTCTTATCAAAACTTAATTGTTAAAGTCCAATTTTTTATGTCCAATTTTTTATTTTAAATAAAGTGGTTCACTGAAAATATAAAAAATTAAAATGTCAAAAGAAATTATTTCAACTGAATAAAAATAAATGCAAATTCCAACCCTAGTAGTTATAGATTGCGCACACAATGTGAAGTATTTTAAGATTCTTCTTTAATCTACATACTTCATCGGAAAATACTAATCTCGTCCGTATTGCACAAGTTGAAAATGTCTCCATAAGCTAAAATTAACGGTTCGTCACCCCACAACAACGTCCAGGAAAATAACAACCCTGACTGTATTGCACAAGTTGAAAATGTCTAGAATGGATGAAACTTACAATTCATGTCTGTTCCAACTTGCAATCACTGGAGGGATGGAATTTGATGGACAAATTTGATGGATCAATTTGCCCATGTAAAACTCTCAAAAAACGGTCAACCTCTTTCTTTAAAACTGGTCAAATGGGCATTAGAATAGTAGAAACTGTCAAATTTGATGAACTTTAACAGTTTGAAATTCCAACCCAATTCACCCCACATACACCCAAAGTCAAATTCAAGGTCATGTTCCAACTTTCAATCACCTCGGTCCCCCACAACCACCCAAAATTAAAATCAAAGTCAAAGTCACGTTCCAACTTCCAATCACCCCTACATCCCTAGAAAGCTCATTCAGTCAAGTAAAGAGGACATTTGACACCCCAATTTCAGTGGATTTCAATTAATATTAAATATTTTATTGTTTTGATCAAACAAAGTTTTACAACTTATTCGACAATGCAGAGATGTGTCTCTCTCTTTGTTTATTTATTAAGAATTTCTAAGACGTGAAATCGAGTCGCATGGAAAGTAAGAAGATTTAATAAGTTTTCAAATCTTGTGCATGGAGATTAATACAATATCTGAAAATGTGGCTGGATGAATGATGATGTATATAAATAAATTTTCTTATACATATAACTTAAGTGTATGGTCATTGTAACTCAAGAAAAAGTAGGGATGACAGTCTGTTGGCGTTTGTTCTCTACTTTTGGACGTGGGCACAGGAAAGGGGTTAGCTAACCTCCACAAAGAATGTTTGGAATGGATTCTTCATTGTGAGATCAAGCCCCAAAACATGCTTCTAGACATGAAATTTAGTCCCAAGGTTTCTAACTTTGGGTTAGCAAAGCTGGTAGACAAAGATCAAGAATTCTCCTTCTCTACAATTAGAGGCATGAGGGGTTACTTAGCACCAGAGTGGGCAATTAATCTGGAAATCATGGCCAAGGTGGTTGTTTATATCTTCGGGATTGTTTTGTTAGAGATGGTAACTGGACGAAGTTTGTTATCCAGTTCAATAGTCCAAAATTGTGGACATTTAGTGCACTGAATGTCTGCAATGATGAGGGAAGGGAGAGGGATCAAGGAGGTAGTGGATCCCAAGTTGCATGGAAATTTTAATTCAGAAGAAGTGGAGAGAGTCCTGAAAATAACACTGCTCTATGTGGAGCAAGAAAATGATGTGAGACCTTCCATGAGCCAGGCCGTCGAAATGCTTTCTCAAACAAACTTCTTTATACAAAAAAATTCCATGTTGCGTAAAAACTTGACCAATTTATTACAAATTTTTTGTACCTCTTCTTATGTATTAGAGGGTCAATCCTCTGAGGATTCACCTTACACAGCTAAGAGTTAACAACCTGGGCAATGGGAGGTTTCCTTTTCAAACACATGCAATCATATTTCCGATAACAAATGGTTTGTCATCAAAGTTTTTGTGTGTATGATTATGAGGGATATTGCCATGATATGAGGATCTCTGTTCCAATTTTGCAATTGTGTATATCTTGAGGGCGTGCGACACTTCCACGACTCTCATTTGGTTGTTTGGCAACACCAAGGATACTTTGTTCGGACTACGCCTCTTCACCTAGAGCATACCCATACTCTATTCTAGTCTACGAGCAAGTCACACTCCTACTTTATGAGACTCACTTGTATACTTAGACAGCTTTGTTAAAATCTTTAACACTTAGTCATTTAAGCATACATCCATGAACATGTGAAACAACAAGAACACTTGCAAAATCAACAAGAAACACAAATATATAGTGTGGGAGACACAATAGGTGCCTAACGCTTGGATAAGTAGTATTATTGTGAAACAATTATAATATGAGCATTATCAACTTGGTTTACAACTTGGCAGGGTCTCACGACTTGCCTTACCTCACCAAGACACTCATACAAAAATTTGTCACACCAAAAATCTCAGTGGAAATAACTTTCGCAACTCCTATAGTGTTCCCCACACATGCACCCTTCACATACTCACTGTCCTTTCTTTGTCACAAGACTTTCACCAAGCTAACACACTTTGGTTCTGCCTCAGAGAATGCCTCCCATAGGCCTGTGTCTAGACTTCCCCAAAATCTCGATGTGCATCCCACATTTTGCTACTTGTTTTCCATGTCTTCGTAGCTTTGCATTTCATTCTTCTTTTCCTTAGAATATTTCCTTAGTCACTTGAATTTCTCCCCTATCTCTGTGTTTATTTCCTTCCCTAATTATGCACCCTTATGCTCTTATATGGACTCCAAACATCACCTTCATGAACCATCACGTCCCTTGGGTGTGTCACATCCCTTTGTGGACCAACATGCCAAAAACATTCAATGTGCCCCTTTGTGGATTGACATGCCCATGAGCCCATGTGCTCATCAACCTATGTGTTCTCTTGGGATCGATGTGCCCCAACATTGGGTGCGCTCCTCATACCAACATGCCCCAAACTCTTTGGTGCACCCTTGCCTTGTGAACAGACTGACAAGACTCTCTATGGGTGTGTTGATGGGGTCTCTTGACCTCTCCAACGCACCCATGCTACCAAGAGAAGGAAATTCCACTCCTTGGGAACATGCCCAAGTCATCCGATCCTTTCTCGAATGAAACTTAAGTATTTATCAACCTTTTCAAGGGAAGTAGGGTGTGTGGCCCCTTGGTGCCACACTTCATCATCGTGTGCCCAAGGTGCTCATGTCCATGCTTACATGTTTTAATTCTTCCAACCGATCGCATTTCCCTTGTGTTCTCTTAGCCAACTCATTTCCAAATCTATCCAAGGAGTGGGCACTCAATGGGAGTCACAGGAGGCCTTACATCCTCCCCCATGTCAGGAAATGAGACACACTTCCATGTCAAGAAACAGAAGAAAGGAAGAGATATTTAATCAAAAAAGTAAATCACACAACGAGAACAAGGTACGCATAGATTATACCCTGGAAACCCAAACCAGGAAAACCTGCATTCCTTGAGCATTTTGCTCCTTGTTGTCTTATTCATTCATAATAAAAGTTTACATGTCTAACCTTGGTCCACACCTAAGACACAATCGACATCATACCTTCTTGATTACGCAAGAACAACCCTGTAGCCAATTCAACTTACATCTACATGACCAACAAACTCTATGATTATTGATTGACTCATTTATCAACCTTTCTCAACCTTACAACATGCCTTATTTATAGGATTTACAGTAGGAAAAACCCTAAAGAAAATGGAACCCAAAAGAAGTTACAGATCCATGCATATTATTGGCTAAAAATCCCACAAATCACGAGATTTTGTTACAGTCGACTACCAAGTCATATTACGCGTCGACTCATTCGGTCTTCATTTGGTTGCCACACATCCACCTGTCAACCTCTTGTTGGTTGACCTCCTTGAATTTGCCCAGTTAACTAAGCTCGACCTTCGACTTGCTATCGATCCACCTTGACTTCATCTTTTCCTTTTCGAACCACCTTGACCTTCGACTTCGATTGTTAGTCAATCCACCTCGACTTTCACTACAAAGAATATAACAAACCAACATTCTTCCACTTGTTGTATTCTTTGTTGAAACGAGGAGACATTTTGATCCCGATTTTATGAGCAGAAAAAAATGAATATAGATTATTAACAGGTGCTTAACACAAAATAATAGAGATATTGTAAAACTGGTTTTCTATTCAATAATGAAATAAGTTGAAACTGTAAAATGTAGTGGAAACAAGCTTCCTGGAATGGTGGCGGCTTATCTCTGAGAAGAGATGTGACGGTTGCACTCATTCACAAGAAGATGATTACAATGAGGTTCTGAAGGCTATTTTACCATAAACAGCAATGCCAAAAACCCTAGACATCCAAAAACCTAACCCTGGGAGATGAACTGCCAAAAGTCATGTAGGCCCCATTTGGGTAAGTTAGTACATCAACTTTCCAGGGTCGTAACTTTTGCATACGATATTTGTTTAGGCCTATGATAGACCATTGGAAAGGTATCATTGAGTAGATTCATTTTAGGAGAAATATGAGAGGAACTTTCATATTGCAAACCTATTTTCCCAAAAAACATCATTTAGGGCCTCAAAATGGCTCTGTAAGTGAAAACTGCTAAAAATAGTAAATTACCAAAATTGCCAGAAAACTGTTTTGAGCTAGTTGGAAAAGGTGGGTGGCCATCGATATCCACCTGGATAAATCCTACCTCCTTAGGAAGAAACGATCTTCATTGCATTGAGGTCCCCCATTAGATGAGAAGATTTCTACGGAATTTGGCCCCAGGTGAGCCACTTGCCTTGGTGCAAGAGTTGCCTTGCTTTGATGACTCGATAAAGATGGATCCTTTGATGTCAAGTTCCCTTGATATGTGTG
Organism: Picea mariana; assembly: GCA_032191745.1. Classification (NCBI taxonomy): domain Eukaryota; kingdom Viridiplantae; phylum Streptophyta; class Pinopsida; order Pinales; family Pinaceae; genus Picea; species Picea mariana. The sequence goes on from JASDQU010751789.1 coordinate 15,177, forward strand.
TCCATAATATGATCATTGGATGCTTGTTGTATGCAGTCAGGGTTGAGCTCTATTGGTGTTAGTTGTTTTGCTACTTTTGAGGTGTCCAATAATGGTGGGAAATGGGCGAAGACGATCCACATTGAACACTGGGTGCAGGCCAAGGAAAGGAGGAATGTTGAGCTCAAAATAATTATCCCCCACAAATTTGGTGATGGTGTATGACCCATAACAGAGTGGGCGAATATTTTGATGGGGTCTTGTAAGGAATTCTTTCTGCAAGTGAAACCAAACTTTGTCACCCACCTGAAACTTATGTGGCACCTGATGTTGATGACGGCACTATTTGTACTTGTCATTGGACTTTTGTAGGATATTTTGAACCTGTTGGAGGATGTGTTGGATTTGTTCAATGAACTAGGTGACCTTGTCAGGTTCAGTTGGAGCAGGAGATGAGTCGGTTGAGGTGATGCCAAGGGGAAGTGCAACATCTATGGGACCCAATGGTTGGAATCCCAATCCCACCTGAAAGGGGCTATGGTCAGTTGAGCTATGTAAGGCTCGATTGTAGCTATGGTGGACATAGGGAAGGCTCTCATCCCATGTGCAAGGGTGCTTTGAATTATACATGTGAGGGATATGCACAATCATTCGATTTATGACCTCAATTTGGACATCTATATAGGGGTGGAAGGTTGTGGATTTGGTGAGATTGGTGTCCAGCAGTGACCAAAGGCTCGACCAAAATGTATTGAGAAATCGACTATCCCAATATAGGACAATGGTTTGTGGGAATCCAAAATGTACCCAGACTTGTTCAAAGAAGATCTTGGCAATGGCCTCTACTGTCATGCTCTTCTTGCAGGCAACCAAAATCGTTATCTTAGGATCAACAACCACAAAAATGCAGTCATTTTCCCACTTGGTGGACGAGAGGCCCGACATGTAGTCCATTGAGATGGATTCCCATGGCCTATCAGGAGTAGGAAGAGGGGTGTATAGGCCCTGTTGCATAGTGGTCGGTTTGGCAATAGCACAGGCAGTGCATGACCTGATATACTTGTTGACCTCCTGTCGAAGTTTCAGCCAGTAGAAATGTTTCTCTAGCATCGCCATTGTCTTTTCCATGCTAAAGTGTCATTCCAACCGACTATAGTGGGATTCCCATATTAGCTTCATTCGCTCTCTTGAATTAATACAGATATGGCCTAGACAACAAAACAACCCATCCTGAAGATGGAAATTTTCGACAACTATGTTTGCACCCAACATTTGGTAGGTTGTGGAGAATTTTGGGTCTGTCTCGTAGAGTTGGGGCCATGTAGAGGTCTCATGGCCACAAGATTCTAGCACCGTGGTGAGTACCATGACTAGTGGTCTGCTGAGGCAATCAAAGATGTGATTGGTGCTTCCTGTTTTATACTTGATGTTGAGCTGTAATCGCTGCAAGTATGCGGATCACTTTTGATGGTGGTCATTCTACAATTTTCCTTGTGTTTGCATGAACTGCAGTGGCTTATGATCAGTGTGGATGACTTTCTCCTTCCCAAGAATGTAATTTCTCCATTGGTCGTAGGCTTGCACAATGGAGTACATTTCTTTGTCATAAGTAGGGTACTTACATACAACATCGGATAGTGTCTCACTATGATAGGCCATGGGGTGGCCATGCTAAGTGAGAATAATTCCCACAACATAGTCTGAAGCATCTGTCTCGATATCAAAGGGTTGTTTCAGGTCTAGTAGTGAAATCACTGGGGATGAGCACACGCACTACTTCAAATCATCGAACTCTTGTTGTTGGGACCAACCCCATGCAAATTTATCCTTACCACCACCCTTTTTTATTTGGTTGAGGGCCCATGCAATATGGGAGAATCCCAACATGAACCTGCAGTAAAAATTGGCAAGGCCTAAGAAGCTCCAAAGCTCAGTGAGTGTGGTTGGGCCTGGCCAGTCACAGATGAATTGGATCTTGGCTGGATCCACATGCATTCCATGTTGATCAATGATGTAGCCCAGTTAATGGACCCTATCCATGCCGAAGGAGTATTTTTCCAAGTTGGACTCTAGCTTGTGTTGTTGCAGGGTGTGCAGAACCTGTTGAATATGCTACAAGTGTTCGTCCCAAGTCTTGTTGTAAATGAGAATGTCATCAAGATACACCACTAAAAAAGTATTGGTGAATGTTCACAGGATACCATCCATCATCCTCATGAAAGTGGCTGAAGCATTTGTCAAACCAAAGGGCATGACCAACCATTCAAAAAGCCCTTCCTTTGACTTGAAGGTGGTTTTCCATATATCTGTTTGTTCTATCGAGACCTGGTGGTAGCCAAACTTCAGATCAATTTAACTGAAGTATTTGTCCCCTGTGAGTTGATCAAGGAGGTTATCGATTCAGGGAATCAGGTACCGATTTTTGGCTATGATTTTATTCAAATCCTGGTAATCAATGTAGAGTCACTAGGTTCCATCTTTCTTTTGTACCATCATGATTAGGCTCCCGCAAGGTGATGAGTTGGGATGGATGTGCCCCTTGTGGAGTAGTTATTGGGTTTTTTGCTTGATATTCTCATTCTCTAACAGAGAGCACTGATAGAATGTCCCATTGGGCAGTGGTGTGTCGGTCATATCGATGGGGTGGTTGACCTGGTAGTGTAGAGGTACCCCGGTAGGTGAGGAGAAGATATCCAAGTATTCTTGCATGACCTTATCTACTTTCTTCTACTGTGTGGAGAGGTCGGCCGAAAAGACCCTGGATGTGGCTATGATCTTTCTCTTATTCTGAGAGAGAATCATGAAGAAGAAAAACTTCCCCGTCTAAGAGATGACCTTCCTGCATTTCTTAGTAGATATCAAGGAAATAACACTAGGTGGGTCTGCCTCGGGTATCTTGTACAATTTCCTATTCAAAGTAATAATAAAACTAGGAGGCCTAGACTCGTATACAACATGACGTTTCCATAAATAAGGTTTTCCCAAAATAACATCACAAAATTCAAGAGGCGAAACATCACACAATACCTCGTCTTTGAAGGGCTTGATGTCATAAGATAGTCGACATTGTTGGCTAATGCAGAGATCACTTCCTTAGCGGAGCCATCCAATGGTGTAGGGTTGTGGGTGTGGTGTTTTCTGCAGGGCCAACCACTTGATGACCTCTGCTGAGATGAGGTTCTTCTAGCTACCTTTATCAACAACGAAGTGTAGTGGGGTGACTTTTACCCACATCTGTGAATGGAAGAGGCGCTCTCCTTCTTCTGGCTCATCTGGTTCACCAAGCTGGAGCTTGGTGGTAGAAACGGTGGCACTAGGTTCCACATCAATGATCTATCTTCCCCTTTCTGGTTCTATCTCAGAGTCATAATCTGCATCTGATTAAGAGTATTTCACTTCGGCCACCAACGACTGCTTTGAGTGACAATCAACAGTGTTATGCCAAGGGCTCTTATGGAAGTCTCACCACATCGCAATATCTTTCTTTGTCTTTACAGTGTCCTTCTTTGCTTGCGGATTGGACTGGTTGTCCTGATACTATCCATATTTTCTCTGTACTTCTTTTATGGGTTGGGGCCACCCTTTCCTGGCTTTTGTTGTGAGGGGTTCCCAGGCCCAAATTATCGCATCTTTTGTTGGAGCTTCTGCTCGATTTTGACGACATATCGGTAGGCCACGCCGAAGGATGAGATGTCCAGAAATTCCATTTTGGTCTGGATGTATCTATGCAGAGCACCGCGATACTTGAGCACTAGATGTCACTCTAAATCTTTGATACCCAGCTTGGTGCACAAGGTATGGAATATATTTATGAAATCTGGCACTGCTTGGTCTCTTTCTTGCCATAATGTGGTCGATTTAGTATACAAGTCATCATAACTTCCGATAGGGTAGTATTGTTCCTTAATAACATCCCTGAAGGATTCCTAGGTGGCTGTGACTGTAAATAATGAGGGTTCCTTTATTTCCTTTTGCTCACAGAAATTTTCCCACCAATCTTTGACATGGGGAACGGGTTTGAGGAGCGCAAAAGTAATCTTTTCTCTATTTGAAAAGTTATGGATAGAAAAATATCCTTCTAGCATATTCAACCACTTTTCTACAACATCTGCATCTATATGACCTTCAAATATAGGAATATCGAAGTTTATTTGTACCTTGAAGGGGGTGGTGCCTCTGCTCAAAGAAGATGTGTCGCCTGTTGGTAGTCGCCGAAGGATTTGCACGAACCTATCCATCATCTCGTTCCTCTGTTGCGTGAGGGCTTCCTCAATCAACAGTTTGAAAGGATCTCTTGTCCCTTTATATTTCTTTTATCCTGCCATGAGAGGTCGCTTGGGGGTGTGAGAGATTTTTTCCTCAAGAGAAACAAGCTCAAGACCCAACTCTTTGTACTCCGACCTCGTTGGGGACATGCATTAAGACGACAAGGAGAAGACCGCTCTGATACCAATGATTTAAATTTTATGAGAAGAATGAAATGAATATAGATTATTAATAGTTTCTTAACATACAATAAGAGAGATACAGTAAAACGGGTTTTCTGTTCAATAATGAAATAAGCTGAAACTGTAAAATGCAACGGAAACAAGCTTGTTGGAATGGTGGCAGCTTATCTTTGACAAGAGATGTGACAGATGCGCTCATTCACAAGAACATGATTAAAATGAGTCTCTGAAATGCTTTTTACCATAAGAAGGAATGAAAAAAACTATAGACATCCAAAAACCTAACCCTAGGAGATGAAGCGTCAAAATTCATGTGGGCCCTGTTTGGGTAAGTTAGTACATCAACTTCCCGATTTCGTAACTTTTGCATACGATCTCCGTTTTAGGCGTATGATAGCTCGTTAGAAAGGTATCATTGAGGATATTAATTTTAGGAACAATATCATAGGAACTTGCATATTGAAAACCTATTTTNTTTCCAAAAAAAAAAAACATCGTTTAGGGCCTCAAAACGACCCTCGAATTGAAAACTGCTAAAAATAGTAAATTACCAAAATTGCCAGAAAATTGTTTTGAGCTAGTTGGAAAAGGTGGGTGGCCACCAATATCCCCCTAGATAACCTTTGAAATTTTTTTCATATACCTAGGTAAAAAATTCCCATTATCTCTCTACACCAAGAGAACTTCACAACACTCACAGACTTGGTCAACGAGTCTGCTATTTTTTCCAATGTGTCTTCTTTCTCTAGCAGCTCCTTGTTTCCGTGCACATGTCTCTCACAAAATGGTATTGTACATCAATTTTCTTATTCTTCAAATGATAAGTTGGGTTCTTTTCCATAAATATTGTGCTTTGACTGTTGCAACTTATCTTCATAACTCTCTGCTCAAACTCGATTCTTGAACATAGCCTTTGCAATCATATTTCTTATTTTCTTTCATGAGTGGCTACCATGTATTCATCTTATGTTGTTGAAAAGGCTAGGACCTCTTGTCACTTACTCATCCAATTGATTGCTCCAATGAACATCTTGAGCACATATCCATTGGTCGACCGTTGTCGATCCAGATCTCCAGCCCAGTCAACATCGAAAAATCCATGTACATTAAATTCATTGTCACCTCTAGGTTTTCCTTGATAGCATATAGCATAATATTTGCCACACAAATACCTGAATACTCTCTTGACAATTGTCTAGTGCTCCTTCCCAGGTGTCGATAGGTATCTTCTCAACACTCCCACTGCATGGGAAATGTCGGGTCAAGTGGAGATCATTGCATACATTATACTACCAACATCACTTACATAGAGAACAGATGCCATGTTCTCTATTTATTCATGTGTCTTTGGACACTATTCAACACTTAGGCTTTCTCCCACAGGAATTGGAACCTTCATTGGTTTTCAATTCTGCATGTTGAAATGTTTCAAAATTGTTTCAATATACTTTGTCTAATTCAACCAAAGCTTTCTAGTTGCTCGATCTCTCTTAATATCCATTCTCATAATGAAGTTAGCTGCACCGATATCCTTCATGTCAAACTTGGAGGATAGATGCTTCTTCACCTCCTTTATTGCATCCATGTTGTTTCCAATCAACAACATGTCAACGACATACAAAACTACATATATGAAACATGCAGCTTCTTCTTTGCAATATATGAAGTGGTCATCTTTGCTTCTCACAAATCCAAAACTAAGGATGTATGTGTCAAAATTTTGGTACCACATCCTTAGTGATTGATTTATACCATAAAGGCATATTTTCATTTTACACACCGAATATTTCTTTCCCTTTACTACAAATCCTTCAGGTTGTTTCATGTAGATTTCCTCTTCCAGGTCCCCATGTAGGAACATTGTCTTCACATCCATTTTTTCTATTTCTTGATCAAATGTTGCATCTAGAGACATTATTACTCTAATGGAAGTTAATTTTGCAAAAAGGGAGAAAATATCACTGAAATCGACTCCTACGAATTGAGAATATCCTTTCTCTACCAGTCAAGATTTGAATTTCTCGACTTGACCTGTTGCATTCATATTCTTCTTGAATACCCATTTTCTATCAACATAATTTCTTCCACTGGGAAAATTGACTAAGTCCCATGTCTCATTATTATGAAAGGATTGCATCTCCTCGACCATGGAATCCTTCCATTATTTTCCCTCTACTGATTTGACTTCCTCCATGACTGAATTGGGCTCATCGTTAGTGGCAGTTAACCTGAATGCAGAACAAAAGTCTAGGGGACTATACCTTTCGACTAGTTTTCTTACTCTTTCTGACCTCCTTACAAATGAAGTTGGTCGATCTAGCTCTTCCTCTAATTCAATTGACTTATTTGAATCATCTTATTCATTCATTAGTTCAAACTACACCATCTCAAGATTACTCTCAATTTGAAAAATTTCTTCATGCTCGGTCTTACTTCCAACTTCTCTGATGACCAAATCTCTAATGTACACCGTTTTCCTTGATGTAGGATCCCAGAGCTTATATCCTTTCATTCCTTCTTTGTATCCAATGAAAATACATTCGAATTCCTTCTTGTCGAGCTTGCTCCTCTTTTCCTTGGGAACATGCACAAATTCATTACAACCAGATAATTTGATATGTTAAATCAAAGGCTTTTTACCCAACAATACCTCATTTGGAGTCATGTTGACTAGAGCTGACAAAGGAGACATATTCAATAGATAGTTTTCACTATCAACTGTCTCTACCCAGAATTCTTGTGCGATCCCAACACCAATGAGCATGCTCCTTTCCTTTTCCATCAACGTTATATTTATTCTCTCAACAACTTCATTTTGTTGTGGGGTATATGGTGTGGTAGTTTGGTGTGCTATTCCACACTACTTGCAGAACTGATCAAATTATTTTTCGCAGAATTCACCACCATTGTCAGTGATCATAACCTTAATATTCTTATCTTTATGGTTTTCTACAAGAGATTTAAACTCTTTGAATTTCTCGAAAACCTATGATTTCTTCCTTGGGAAATATATCCATGTCTTCTTAGAAAAATCATCTATGAAGGAGACATAATACAAGGATCCACCAAGTGAAGGCACTGTAACAGGGCCAAATGCATCACTCTAAACCAACTCTAAAATATCAATTTCCTTTGTCACTCCAAATGGGAATCTCACCCAACTTTGTTTTCCATATATACAATGTTCACAAAATTCGACTTCTAAATTACACTCAAGAAAGTATTCGACCATACCTTTATTGTGCATAGCTCAAAGTCCTTTTTATCCAATGTGTCCCATCCTCTCATGCCATAGCATGGTCAGGTCTAATTTATGATGACTTGTCAAGTCGATTTGAATCTACTCATCCCAAGTCGAGTCCAATGGAGTCTAAGTCGAGTTGACTTCAGGAACAACAATGTTGTTGCATCTAGTCGATTCGAAACTCCCTAAAAACTTGTATAGGGTTCCAATACGAACTCCTTTAATTAATACCATCGCACCTATGACCATATTGCAGGAATCCTTCTAAAATAGAGTGTGTACTCCAACATCACTCATATTTCTTACAAATATTACGTTTCTTTCAAAACCCAGAATGTGTAGAAAACCTAAAAGATTTCTAGTCCTCCCATCCTGCATTATCAGTTGAACTTTTCCCCATCTGACAATTCTAGTTGTTGAGTCATCCCCCATGAACATGTCTCCTCCTTCATATCATTCATATTCACATAACCATTCTCTATGTGGTGGCATATGATAGGATGCTCTTGGGTTGATCAACCAAACATATTGATCTGACTATGTACTGGTCGATGCCAAGTACACATCGCCTCCCTTATCTGGAGTCATATTTCTCTCAGTCCATTTCTTCTTGTTGGATCTTGTACTGACTTCCATCGCCCTTGAATTACAGTCCTTTTTGTAATTCCCATCTTTACCACATTTCCAACATCTTATTGTTGATTGAATCAGGGATTTAGATCTACCCTTTGAATTAGACTTTCTACCAGAGAATTTTCCTTTATCTCTATCAAGCAGTTGACCTCTCGCAACTGAAGCATCTTTAGTTGATCCTTCCATGTTCTTCCTTCTCATTTATTTTGACAGTAGAGATGCAACCTCAGCTTCTATCGCTAACGTGGTTGCATTACTCCCTATATCCATGACTAAGTTATTCCTAGAGTCTTGCAAATAACATAATAGGATTATAAATTTTTCCTCCTCATTGATTTTAATATCCACATAATATAACTGGCTTATAATGGTATTAAACGCATTTAAATGCTCATTCACCGAACTTCCATCACTCATTCTCATAAAATACAATTTATTTCTGAGAAACAACTTCTTTACCAGGGATTTCAATTGCTACACGATTCCCAACTTGTCCCACAGTTTCTTGGTCGAATATTCACCTCAGACATTCAACATCGCCGAATCTACAAGACAAATTCGAATCATACCCCTTGCTCTTCTTTCTAGTTTCTCCCATTCTTCCATCGAAATACCTATTGTCATGGTACCTGGATAGACTGTTTTCCATTGTTCTCTATCTACAATGATATCTTCAAATTTAAGATTCCAAAGCTAGAAACTCTGTCAATTGAATTATTCAATCTCTATTATCGCACTGCTCGTCATTCTGTAACACAATCTTTATCACAATATTTAAAGATTTCTAACTTATGACTCTTACTATACCTAGGGTTTATCTCATATCCAAGACTGTTAATCCAAGCTCTGATACCATATGTCAAGAAATGAGAAACACTTCCATGCTAAACCTAACAGAAGAGAGGAAGATATATTTAACCAAGAAAGTAAATGACATGGAAAGCACACAGTACACAGATATTTTTACCCCTGAAACCCAAACCAGGAAAACCAACATTCCTTGAGTGTTTTGCTACTTGTTGTCTTATTCATTCAGAATAAAAGGTTACATGTCTAACCTTGGTCCACACCTAATACACAATTGACATCATGCCTTCTTGCTTATGCAAGAAAAACCCTGAAACCAATTCAAATTACATCTACATGACCAACAACCCCTACGATTATTGATTGACTCATTTATCATCCTTTTTTGGCCTTACAAAATGCCTTATTTATAGGATTTATAGAAAGAAAAACCCTAAAGAAATGGCGCCCAAAAATGACTACAGATCCATGTAGATCATTGGCTACAAATCTTGTGAATATCGTGATTCTGTTACAGTCGACTACCATTCAAACTTCATTCGGTCTTTATTCGATTGCCACATTCATGTCTATCGATCTCTTTTTGGTTGAACTCTTTGAATTTACTCGGTCGACTAACCTCAACCTTTGACATGTTTTTGATCCACCTCGATTTCATCTTTACCTAGTTGAACCACCTCGACCTTCGACTTCAAATGTTAGTCGATCCACCTTGACTTTCACTGCAAATAATATAATAACCCAACACCCCACTCCAAATTGTTTCCATCCTCAAAAAAATCTATCTATCTCCATGGTGCCTCTACCCCATCTCTAGATATCATCCCCACTCAAAAAAAAAAAATCCTCTACCATTGTTTCCAAGGAAAACTCCCCTTAGGAAGTTTTATGAGTCAACGAAGTGTTGCTACTTGTTGTCTTACTGTTGCCTCCATAGTTTGGTATATTTTCCCATGCTTCTGTGCATTGGATCCCCTTGTGACTTTGCTTGATTGGGTAGCTAGTCTAATCGTCGTTCCTCTACCTCAAAAACTTTCATCTTCATTCTCAAACATCCTTTTTTGTCTACAAACTTGCCACATTTTAAACCTTTCATTCCCTCCAATCTATCAAGTCACACAACTGTGTTCCCAACAAACTTAACTAAGAAATCTCCTCAAAGAACCCCAAACGACTCACTACATCCCACTGAGATAGTGAGCCAATGTTTTATTGTCTAGTTTTAAGGTGAGGGGGGATGCTTGGTTGGGACATATCCCACATATCTAATATGTCCCAGTGTAATGGTTGGAGATTCACCGTAACTCTACATTATCTACATGAGAAGTGGCATACTTGAACCAATTATACCTATGCACTCCTCAACAAGTCATTCTAGCTCAGGTTCATATGACCATTCTCCATTTCCAAGTTCAGTAGAGGAGGAATTAGCCTCTTCCTTGGGTCACCTCCACCAAGTTTTTTTTGTCTCCCTCTCATTCTATTGACCCAACAATGGTTTCTTATCCCATTCAATGAACTACTCTGGAATACTCATATATGTGACTTCCCCCAATCTTCGTTGTGATTCATCATGCTTCAAAAATAAATATTCCAAGCCATCCACTACCTTATCCAAACATCCAACTATTTCTTCAATGTCTTCAAGCCTATGTTCTATTGACACAAGTATTCTTTAGTTCTTTGCATTAGGCTATCAAACCATCATCCCACATTGTCCAATTTATCACTCGCAAGGTTACATGCTCTGGTTGTCCACAAAAACCATCCACAAGGAGTACATACACGTACCCCGTTCCTTCCTACTCATGGTAGAAATCAAACATGGATCTTGTCTTGAAAAAATGACCAAATTGTTCATGTGAGGAATAGGTGTTTCCTTCTCCTTCCTCATGAATTCTTGTCCCAACAAAACATCAAAATTATCCATAGGAACAATGGTGAAGATCATCCTTCTGCACTAGTCACCAATATTCAATGAGAAATCCTTGGCTACACGAATGACCCTCTTTACACCTATGTTTACTGTCTTGAATATAGTTTTTTTTGGTTTAGGTTGCATCCCAAGCCTCCACACCATATCCTCCCTTAAGAACTTATTATTTTCCCCATTGTCCACCATAGTTGTTACTAACTTCCCGTTGATTTTGGCCCGCACATAGAAAAGTCCCATCTCATCCTTCTCTTGGCTCTCCATGGATTTTCCCTCCATGAAAACAGTCAAGAATCACAATACCCCAACATATGGGTTGTCTTCCTTCTCTAAATTATTCAACTTTTGTTTCAAGGGACAGTTCTTCGCATACTGCTCCTTGGCACAAATCTAACATAAAATCATATTTTTCTCTTTTGTTGCATTTGTTTGCTTGGCATTGTCCTCATTACCCTTAGACCTATTTGTCTTCTCATTGTCCTTATTTTTCCCCTTGCCTTGTTGTTGTGTCTCATCTTGGGAATCTCATTATTCCTAGGACCTATCTTGGGTTCACCCCTCAAGTCCAAAAGTTTTTCTATTATGGTGATGGTTCTCACAAGAGTCTACACATTCTGGCATTGCAACTCACTTTATGCCCATGAATACAGACCATTTATGAAGTGAAAAATTATATCTTCTTCTAACATTTCTTTGATCTGCAACATGAGCCTTATCAACTCCTTGTTATAGTTTTGGATCTTACCAGCATGCCTAAGAGCCAACAATTGATTTCTTGTAATTGGTTTCTCGAACCAATTTGTTCCTTCAAGGATTCTTTCATCTCTTCCCAGTTTTTGATCTTCTCAATAGTTCTCCTAGATACGAAGTCTTCCACCTGGTTCCTCCACCAAAGATTAGGAATCCCTGTCAAGAACATCGCAAAAACTTTCACCTTAGCTTCATTTGAAAATTTCAGCTACTTAATCCTTGTTTCAAGGATTGTTTTTGGTTATAGTATGATTTTCCTTTCTTAATTAATCTCTAGTAAAATAGTTTGGACTCAGATCTTGTTTCTAATTACCTTCTTTAAGAAATAAACATGGAAGACTAGATGTACACGTGAAGTTGGAGGCAACTCCAATTTGTAAGGCAGACTTCCAATCCTTTGCAAAACCTTATCAGGGCCATAATATTTGGGTGCTAATTTATTGTCCTTCTTTTGTTTCTTGAGGGACATTTGTTTATATGGTTGTAGCCTCAAAAATATCTAAACCCCCACTTCAAATTCCCTTTCACTGCGATGTTGATTTGCTTGTTGTTTCATCATATTTTGTGCCATAACCAAGTTGTCCTTCAATAGTTTGAGAACCTATTGTTGTTTCCCTATTTGGTCCTCCAATGCTTGAAACTTTGTATTCCCTTTTAAGGGTGATGTGATGGATGGAGGCTGATATCCATGAAGTGTCATAAATGGGAAATTTTTAATGAAGTATGGAAGGATGTGTTGTACCACCATTCTGCCAAGGGAAACCACTTGACCCATTGTGTTTGCTTATCCGATGAAAAGAAACAAAGATATCCTTCTATACATTTATTCACAATCTTAGTTTTCCCATCGGATTAAGGATGGTTAAATGAGCTATGAGCCAATTAAATACCCAAACAAGAAAATAATTCAGTGCAACAATTTCTAGCGAAAATTAGATCTTTGTCACTTAAAATAATCTGGGGGACTCCATGTATCTTTTGAACCATTTCCATGAAGTTGGGGCTACTGTACTTACTTTAAAATTATGAAAAGAGAGAAAAAATGGGCATACTTTTTCAGTTGATCCGCTTCTACCATAATGATAGTATTTCCTTTAGATTAGGGTAAACCTATAATAAAATCCATTGAAAGTTCTTCCCAACGTTGACTTGGTATAGCTAATGGTTGTAGGAGACCTGGAATCTTGATTGTATCTCCCTTATTCGATTGGAAGACCAAACATTTAGGCACAAATTTTTGAACATAAGTTTTAATTCCTTTCCAGAAAAAACCCTTCTTGATCATGTGGTACATTTTCAAGAATCTTGAATTTTTTTGGCATTTTTTGCATTTGTTTTTGGTTGTTTTTCAGCACATGGTTTTCATTGATGGTTTTCCAATTCTTATTAAGGAATTAGGGTTGTTGACTAATCAAGTTCAATGGATTAGGGGTTTGGATGCTGCAGGATTATATATATATATATATATATCTTAGAGGTGTGACTCTAAACAAGTTGTTGTTTTTCCAGTTTGGGTTTCTAGGGTAAAATCTATGTGTATTGTGTGCGTGTTCCATTGTATATTTTATATTTTTACTAAGAATATATTTTCAGTAATTTATTGTATAAGGTTAAAATCTACATTTTGGAGGTGTCAATCTTGTAGGTTTAGGAGAGGGAACATGGTTCTCTCTATAGTTGTCACTGGCCACCCTTCTAGTAACCATATTTTTGTTTTCCACTTTCCTTGCCATACTAAAAGCCTTCTCTAGGGATTTAGGTTCGAAGAGATGCAACTCATGTTGAATCTTCTCCTTTAAAGTGCCCATAAATAGATCTAACAAAGTATCATTGGGAATGGTCTTTACCCTGAGATTAATCTTTTGAAATTGTTCAATGTCCTCTATAATTGGACCTTTTTGTCGAAGATTTATCAATTGACTAAAGAATGCACTGCTCTTAATATCCCGATAATGTGGTATCAATTCATCCATAAAAATGGACCAAGAGATAATAGGATTCTTTTTTCTTTCACAAATCCATTGATACCAAACAAATTGATCATTTTCTAAATACAAGGATGCAATAGGTACCTTTTGTAATCTTGGCGTTGTTAGACAGTTGGTTTATATTGATGGACAATTGGTTTGGATTGTTGGTTTTCATTGATGTCAACCCTTGGAGAGTGATATATTGTAGATTGATGTCAACCCTTAGAGATTGATTTCAACCCTTGAGTATGTCCGGTTGCACATTCTGGTAGCTCCAGAGGTATGGGTAAGGAACCCAAGTTTGGTTGAGGAATAATGTAATGAAGAATAATGAATTTGCAGGTGAGACTATTCTATATGGATAATATATGTCATACCATTTGCAGTGATATGTAGAACATCACATAAATCCTCACGGTTAGAGAGTTATAGCCATGTGAAGTTGGAGAGCCCTCATGAGTTATCTAGAAGCCCCTAGAAGGTCAAAGAAGTCAATTATTCTAGAAGCTCCTAGAATAAGTGGGACTAGTCAAATTGATGGTAACTAGGATTTAATCATCGATAAAGTTGTTACATTAATAAAATAATTGAATTTGTGAGTTTGTTAATTATGATAAAGTGGTTGCAAAGAGAAAATTATTTAGCGATTTTACTATTTATGGATAAGACAAAGTGGTTGCAAAAGAAATTAATTAAATAATAAAGTTAGTTGCAACTAAAAGTGGATAACTTACTATTTGTGGATAAAGTGGTTGTAAGTGGACAAGTGGTTAGAAGTGGGTTATCCCTAAAATAAGGAATTTGGGTAAAGTGAGTTAGAAGATAACCCCTTGAGGAAGCTACTTGGAGAGTATAAATAAGAGAGAAAGGGTCTCCTATTCGCACCTATTTTTGGAATATAATTGAATATCCATTTGTGAAAGGTTATTTGGCAGGTATTATTGATAGATGAATTTTTTGGTAGAAAAATCGCGGTTGCATAATTGTAGAAGCAAAATCGTGAAACATAATCACAACAACAAAACCGCGAAATTAGAATCACGGCAGCAAAATCATGGCAACAAAATCATGACAACAAAATCGCAGCAACAAAATCACGGCTACAAAAACATATATGTAATAGATCCACAACTACAAGAATAAAAATGTATGGTTTTCATATGTGTAGTGTTGAATCTATGAATATGGTTGAGGGTTTTACCTGTAAATCTATTGGATGCCCTCTTGGAAGTTTAGGGATTATTGTAGAATGGTTTTGGTCATATCTATTGAAGTATATCTTATGGTACATTATGAGAGGATTTTTTTAATGGTCTTCATATATATTATTGGTACACACTTGGGGCTACTAACAGTGAGGTTTTGGCACATGATTTGATGTGAGGGTTTATGGTATTTGGTTATGGATACTGTGATGTATTGATAGAGAACTTTTGATGGTTATATTGGTATATGTGTTTGGTATATGATTGAGATACATGTTGGGACATATATTTGATGAGTTGTACATACTTGAGGTGTATGGTATGGTGATGTTGTTACATCTTGATGATTCATAGTTTGATCTATAGTTGATGTGTGATTGGTACATATTAGGTACATTGTTAGAGGCACTTTCTAGTAATATTGTTGTCACATGGCTTATGGATGATGTGGCATATATGACTTGGTATACTTTTAGAAGCACATATTGATTGTGATACATCTTGTTGATGTTTGTAAGTAGTCTTGGTTGATGCACATCTTGGTGATATTGTGCATATGGTTGAGAGTTGTCTCGATGATTGATCTTGGTGAATAGATATGATTGGTTGATGATATTGATGAGACAGGTTGTGTTGTGCATAGTTGATCCACTTCTGGGTGTATAGATTGTTGGTAGATGTCATTATAGGTTTTTGGTACAGGTTATTACAGGTTGTTTGGTGTCAGTTGATTGGTACAGGTTGTTACAAGATGTTGGTACAGGTTGACAGTGGTAGTGTTTGATTCAGTGACAAGTTGTCTACATCTGGCATTTATATTTCAGGGAATTTGTATGGGGTAGGGAAAGGGGATTGTACCCTCCTTCTAGTTGGTGCTAGATAA
>JASDQU010751790.1:0-24114 GCA_032191745.1 Picea mariana
CGAGGAGATTCATTTTTGGGCCTCAATTATACCTTTGTCTATCATTGAGAAACTCGATCTTGAAAAAACTTCATTTAGGCCCTCAAAATGGCCCCGGAAGTGAAAACCTGCTAAAAATAGTAAATTGCCAAAATGGCCAGAAAACTGTTTTGAGCCATTTGGAAAAGGTGGGTGGCCCCCGATATCCACCTGGATCAATCACTCTGTGAATGCATTTATCTCGATGTTATCAGACATGTGTGTCTATCACCTCGGGTTGTTCTTGTGCCGTGACAAGAATTATGACCACATCAGAGCCACAAACAACTCATGGTGATCCTCCCATAGGATCACTATATGAATGTATTCATCTCAATGTTATCAGACACATGGAGTTGCACCTCGAGTCTTCAGTCTTTCAAAGACTACATCAGGGCACATCTACTCTAGATTTATATGTTCCCTATCTCCCCTGTTCTACAACCCAGTTCTTGGGGAGATAATTTTGGCCTGATGCTTATTAGGGCTACTCACCTACTCGTGAGAGTTTCAAGGTCCGATGCAATTCACACATAGGAGATCTAGCAACAACTCAAATCTTCAATCTGTCAAAGATTACATCTAGGCCTATTCCCACATGATAAAGTTCATCTGGTCAATCTTGGAATATCGACATGATGGTGCAATCATCAATACTCTCCCAGGGAAGCATTTTCATTCCTACCAAACTTGTCTCGGACAAAGGCTTAGTGAAAATGTCAACCATCTTCTCATCTATGGATAAGTGATGGAGCCTCACTGCTCCTTCTTGCACCATGTCTCTGAATAAGTCTTGTAATATCCTTCATCTCAAACTATGAATTCAACTCCCTTTATCTGATAGAATCCTCGAACCATGCTTTCGTCTATTGCATGGCCCTTTGCATTCTGCAAAGTGTCACAAAACTATGTTGTCTTCTTCTTGATCATTGAATCCCTCTGAGTCTAAATCCCTCTTATATTTATCTCTTATGACCTGCTCGGAACAAGAAAGAAGAACAACAAAATCTCCATGGTATCCTCCATGGAAGATATCTTCCCTGGAGTCTAGGTTAGTAACCAAAAACATATCCTAAAGGAGATCAAATTCATCTCGTAAACAATAAGCATTTACATAAGAACAAGAATATATCTTAGAGAGGAGATCAACAAGTGTATCTCTAGTATTAAGGGGTTATTATAATGATCATAACTTCAATAGATCAAGATGTAGCATAAGATCATAATAATGCCATAACAGCTAGAGACATATCAATTTTTAAATAATCAAACATGGAGTCTTCATTGCAAGGGAGGGTGTGCTTGTTCCTCTAAATGTAATGAATCCAAAATCATTGCTTGGACAAGGTCTAGTGTACATCCCCTGCAAACACACTCATGCTTTGCTGGATGATATAACTTGAAAAAAATATACAAGTGCATACCTTTGAAATTTGTAGTATCGTTCAACTTGTCTTCTAATCTCAAACTAGACACCATCTTGAAAAGAAGAGGTTAGAAACTGAATAAAAAATGTTCAATGATTAGAACAAGCTAGAAACCTTGAAATTTCAACTTTGACCACAAAAATCATTTTTTTTAACCAAAAATCAACCTTTGACTTTGACCTAGTCAAAATTTGACTTTGACCCAAAAACTCAAACTTGACGTTTTTGCTGGCTAAGGGCACCAAAGGGTGCATTAGGATAGGTCAAACTAGAATACCCAAAAATTAGGTCCAATGCTTCACTGAAAGTGCCCAAGAATTTAGGTTTAGGATTTGTTGCAGTGACAAAATCAGAAACCCTAGTTGCATTTGCAAATGGTGCTACAATGAGCTTGACAAGGAACTCCCGATATACCTTCCAATGGTTAGAATATTCTGAAGGTAGTGTGGTCCCATAACCTATTAGTATAATGTATATGTGCTCATTTCACCATAGACAATGCTACACCATTGTCACTCAAGAATAGGCATAAATCCACCCTCGAGCACCTTAACCTTTGCTAGATAAAATGATTCCAGAAATCCACACCATAACCAATAGATAACCAAGAGAGCACACCTTCTCCAAGGGTATCGTACAAGAAAAAGTACCAAAAAGACTAAACACGAGAAAATCGTACAACTGCAGTTGTTGCTGCACCTCCTCCAAGCTTAAACATTATTTTTGGTTTCATGAGTGAGAGTGAGTGAACAAATGAGCCAAGATGTCCTCTATTTATACTAATCTGTCCAGTGAATTTTCTGGCTGGGCTGACCTGACTTTCTGGTAATTATATCTTATGTTTATCGTTTTCCTGTGGAGTCGACTTGTCTTCCTAGAGTATAATACCTTAATATTATATATTATGCCAAGCCAACATGTCTTCTAGGGTTTTCACACATATGTTTAGGGTTTCTCTTGCTTATGGAACATTCTATTCTAGTCAAAGGTTACACATGGAGGTTAATACCTCCCGCAACTACCATAATATGAAAATGAAGGAGAAGACCTTGGACAACAAAATATTAGTAAGTGTTTTTTGGCATATTTCTTATAAAAGAATTAGGCCATTATCCCTAGTACGAGAGCCCATTGATTCTTGGCATAAGAATATTGATTTCTGGATTAAATACTTGAGTATAATCAAATTGCAAGTCTATGTTCTTCTGTGTTAAAGTTAGGCATCCCAACGTGTCTATGTTTACAGTTTAAATTAAGTAAAGTGTGCATAGTTGTGGAAACATTAGACCATATGTGAGATGCGGTAAAAACTAACATGGTATCATAGTTGAAGGTTTGAAGAAAGAAGGGGATAATCTTAAGTCATATTTTTTACTACAACACTGGAAGAGTGTTGTTCTTGTGCTGGAATTTGTTCTTGTTCCGGGAAGTTCAAGATGGTGAACACATTGAAGCTAGAGGACATGTTGGAGGGGGAAATCAACTTTCGGGCTTGGAAGCCAAGGGTTCTCCTCTTGTTGGAAGAAAATGACCTCAAGGAGTATGTTAAAAGTGTGGTTGCAGATCCTACTGATCCAACGAAGTTGACAACACACAAGAAGAAATAAGTGAAGGCAAAGTGGGTGTTTCTAGAATCTGTGAAGGATCACTTGATCCTCCACATTACTAAGAAGATAATTTCCAAGAATATGTATGATTCCTTGGTGGGTATCTACCAAAACAAGAATACAAGGAGGATGCTACACTTGAAGCACCAACTTCAGATTATTAGGATGACCAATGAAGACACAATGGTCAACTATCTTATGAATATTACTCATATCCGAGATCAACTTGCAACCATTGGTGAGATAGTGCAAGATGTTGAGTTGGTGAATGTCGCCTTGAGAGGACTTCCCAGGTCTTGGGAACCATTCATGCGGGGGATATGTCCATGAGAGACAATTCCCAACTTTATTAGGATATGGACTAATTGTATCTAGGAGGAAACTTGGTTGGTGTCAAGGGAAAATATGGATGGTATGGAGAGTAATAGCAATGATGAGAACTGGGCCCTTGCAGCCCGCACTACAAGGGATGGAAGAGGTTCTCTAGGAAGAAGAAGGGATTCTCCCAAGAGAGAGGCATCTTTAGAGCCAAGACAAAAGAAATATCTTAGTAGGATTATATGCTTTGAGTGTCATGAATTTGTCCACTATGCTTGATGCTTCACAATGTCCACTTCAGAGGAGAAGAGGAAGAAGGAAGCATACATCAACAATAGGGAGATCTTATTGGTCTTCGACCTTTCAGATGAAATATATAGAAGGGAGATTTGGTTGGTGGAAAACAAAGCATCTTTCCATATGACAGGTGCACGAGAGTTGTTTGACACTCTCACAAAGACTAGCTCATACTTGTGTGTGGAGCTTGGTACGGGAGCCAAGCATTCAATACGAGGATCTGGTACAATATTGTTTCGATTGAAGTCAATTGAGATACTAATGGTGTTGAATGTGTTATGGGTGCTAGAATTCAGGAGGAGTGTCCTCTCAGTTTATAATATTGAGAGGAAGGGCTATCATGTATTGTTTTGAGATGGATAGGTATTGCCTGTGCCTAGATGGTCTGGCTTCATATCAACAATGGTTCTTGGAGTTAGGGAGGGAAACCTATATAGGTTGAGGGTCTAGCCTATGAGTGTTGTGGAAAAAAAGAGCAGAGAGAAAGAGGAGGAGGAGTAGGTAGATCCACCAATGGTGAGGCAGATGGCCCCACCAGTAGCACATGTTCAGAGGGAGTAGATGGCTCCACGAGTAGTGAGATTGGTGGCCTCACTAGCAGTATCGACTTAGAGGGAGCCATAGTTCATATGGTGTCAACCATCAGGATCTAGGAAGGAGGAGAAACCTCCCATGATTATGCAGAGGACAGTGGACATGGAGAAAATGGCCCTAGAGGTTGTGCAAAATCAAAGGGAGTCAGGTTTTAGAAGGAGCATGTGGTCTCAAAGTGAGCTCGATCTCAGGAAAATTCATTTGGCTTAGAGGGAGAGATGGTCATCCATAGGGATTTCCCCCTCAGGTTCAAATGGGAGAGATACATCTTCTAGGACTAGAAAACAAGTTTCATGGGTTGAGGAGGTCAGACAGGAAATGCATGAGCATGAGGCTTTTGAGAACTGTGTACCTTCAATGGAGGATCCATTTGATTCAACATGTTTTGTTACAATGATAAAAAAAGCAACCTGTCAAAAGATAGGAATTGCTTTAGTGACAGAGGGAGTAGCCATTGAGGCAGCTTGGACAACAAGATTTTATTCAGTGACCGAGGATGCAACCAATCAGACATATTTTGCCTCAGTAATCAAGGATGCGAATAGCTAGACAAATTTTTCCTCAGTGACCGAGGATGTGGCCATTCAGATAGACTAGACAACAAGTTTTTCTCTAGTGATCGTGGATGCACCCATCCAAACAGACTTGACAGGAGGACTTATTCCAGTTGTTGGAACAAATATTGAAATTTTGTCTTTCGGTAGCTTAGGAGGAAAAAATTTATAGTGTTTAGCTATCGAAAGTGCAGACTTTCGGTAGCTTAAATCTCAGGTTTCATATGCCCTTAGCTGCCAAAAGTGTAGATGCATTTTTGCCCAGAAATCAAGTCACATGGAGGTACTAAAAGAATGCAATAAATGACAATTAAATCGTGATAATAAGGTTTTACATAAGTGACACGTCACCATTTCGGGTTTTCGGCAGTCGAGGGTTTGGCCGACATAAAGATTTTGACCATTGCTCCATTTCCCCGAAACCCGAAATCGGGGTTTTGGGGCTTTCAGTGGCTTATGGTGCTCTGAAATCACACTATTAGCTGCCGAAAGCCAAGACTTTCGGTGGCTAAGATACCCCTGTTTTCGGCCTATTAGCCACCGAAATCGTAGGTTTTTCCAAAAATCCTGCCTATGGGAAAACTCACTTTTCTCAACCTTAGAGAGGCCATTTTACACGTTTGAATAGTCGATTGACATCTACAGATCCTAAGATTTAAAATGGTATATTCATATCCTAATTTAGATCTCAGGAAGGTAGGAAAAAGTTCCCTGCAATATGGCGCTGCAGACATGACCCAGAAATGTAGGAACGCGCCCAGATTTCAGTTAAATAACTGCCAGTTCGTTTCTCAGTCAGTTTTGAGATTGTTTCTCATCTGTTATACGCTGAAGGCTTATATATTGTATATCTCTTTGAGAGAGAAGGGGGGGAAACGACACACAAGAATAGTACTCCTGGGTTGTAGCATTTGTTTTCTTGTTTAAATAAAAGAGTGCAGAGCCATTTTTAATCCACAACAAAGATTCTTGTGATTTTGTTTACAGAGAATGTCTTATTTCTTCGTTATCGCATCATTTCACTTGGTTTTATTTCCATTTTCTTCTCGATTTGTGACTGTTTTTGTAAAGGAATTCATCTGTTTGTTGGATGCTCTATTGCAGGACATGTTGTAGGTTGTTTCTTGTAGAGATCTGAAGGTTCATAATTCATCCTTGGATAGATGCTATGTCCCAACCATCTCTTTCCACTGATTTATGCTTCGAATTCACTCATTGCTAAGTGATCCTTTCATTTTGATATTTTGTCTCTCTATTATGTTTCCATACTTTTATAAATCCTTCTCTCTGTAATCAACTTCTACCTCGCCTTTGTTCCATGGATTTCCATCGCCGAAACACTCTTATTATTTTCTTGATCATTTGACTCCATTCCCAATGGACTACCTCTTGGTCCAACCCACCAACCCTAAAAAATCAAAACTTTCTGTTACCCACAGATCTTCTCACTGTTAAGCTTATTGAATATCCTATTGTGACATATTTTCGAGAGATCCCTCTGGGGTTGGAAGGGGCAGTTTCTAATCAAAAGTGGTTCGAGGTTATCTCGAAATTTACTTGCATGCAACCCAAGTCAAGTCCGAGTGACAAAATTTATTTCATTTAAAATGTGCTAATGCTTGACTCTATTACAACCTAGAACCAACTCTCGCGACAACATTTTCTGGCGCCGTTACTGGGGACAGAGGAACGAAGCTATCTTCCCTGGGATACGAAATTTTTTTTAGATCTATTCCTTGATGGTGAACAAGGGATAGGCATTCAATTGGCTATGATCATTCACCTGGCGAATCCTTGGTTTGAATACTCGACATGATTCATTGGTGACTCCACTGGTCTCAAAATGTCGAATTCGTTCACTGCTCGGATTGCTGCAACGTTTTCTCCTCTGGACTTTACAAATGTTTATGGTTTTCCCAACACTATTCCAGACATTAAATTTTGGGAAGACGTCCTTCCTAAAGTTGGAGAATATGAGGACGACAATCCCGCTCAACACTTGTTTGAATTCCACAAGCTCATGGATGAATTAAATATACACCATGAATATGTCCTCATGAAATTGTTTATGTTTTCGTTGGAAAAGGATGCTAGGATTTGGTATAAATATTTACCCCATTCTAGTATTCCTTCATTGAAAGATTTTCACATCCTTTTTCATCAATATTGTAAAAGAATCTATTCAGCTGAAATACTTTTTGAAGATTGTTGTAATATAAAATTCATAAGACAACAAGATGAAACTAATATTCTTGAAGAGGAGGAAGGAATATCAGAAAATTCTCAAGTCGATGAAGATAATTAGTATGAAGAAGAGTTGACTGATAAATAAGATGGATATGATATCTCTTGTGATCATATTCAAGAAGACGATATACAAGAAGATGGATATGATATCTCTTGTGATCATATTCAAGAAGACGATATTCAACATCATGGTCAACCTGCAGAAAAGAAGGAAAAGAATTGGTGTTTTATCCAAAAAATACAGAGACCACCTTCTCCTTTGACTGAAGAAGAAATAGATCTTCTCCTGCATAGTCATGTTACATCCCCTGCTTACATAGATTTGCAGTGTATACACAGTCCCGGATATGAGAGTTAGACTTCTTCCATTTCTGAAAATGTAAATCTGATTTTAAATAATGACAGTCATGTGTTTGATGAAACCTTAGAGAAAGTTAATGAACCTATTTATGTTGATGATTTCCAGCTAGGAAATCAGCTTGTAAGCCCTGTTTTGTTTCATGAAGAGGATAGGGTTGTCACATTTAATAGTCTTGAAGGAAGTTTGATGTTCAAGGATGTTTTAGACTGTGATTTGGAGGAGTATAAATCTGAGATAGAAAGCATGCCAGAGAAAGGATCAAAGTTGCTCACGATTGATGTCCTGAGCATTTGTCTGACTGATGACCCTCTTGAGTTATCCGCGGAACATAAATATGATGAGTATAGTGATGATGAAGAGGATTTTAAAGATTTGTTGTCTAATGAAATTTCATCAAATCCTACGTATCAACTAAAAGATGATCAGAAAAGTATGAATGCTATGGTTGAAGATAGATATGAGTCTATTGTTCAAGAGTCCACTGAAGATCCTTTTAACTTTGATACATCCTCCAAAGATATCATTGTTGGAGAGGGTGATCGCAAATTTTTTCATGATATATATTTTCAGACTTAGTTTTCATTTGATCATTAACAAGACAGTAATGTAGGAAATAAAGAACATATCTCTTCTTCCCTCTTAAAAATTGTCAGTTGTAATAGGCCAGCATATCATAGTAATGCATTCAGATCATAGGGATATGATGAAGGAGAGCAGATAAGTTCAAATCAGCAGTTGATCATGCATGTTTCCCCAACAAATATTAAACAGTTCACATTCAACATTCAGATCAGTAAAGGCAGCGAGCAACAACATTTCAGTCAATTAGAACAACAACAAAATGAGGTATTTCTATGCGACTTTTATGATCTCGTTGTTGATTATTTGGAGTCAATGAGCAACATAGATGTCAAAACATTCTTGTCAAATGAGAGTCGGTTTTGTCATCTTTTCGAACTACATTTCTACATGCTATGGTTTACTATATTTTTCAGGTACGGATCAAAGAAGATATCAGTAAATCGGTTTCTTATATGGCTTCATTGGAAACATGATTTCACTTGATAAGAGGCAGTACAGTTGCTTAGAGTAGAAGTAGCCAAGAGAATAAGCTCTTCATATGAGCACCTAGATCATTTTCAGTTGTTGATTTCTTGAATAAGAAAATCAGGATACAGGAAGGCTACAAGGTTTCTGAAGATCAGTTTCACAGACATTATGACTCCATAGCCCAATGAATGCATAAGTGGTTTTTTTTTCAGAAAGGTGCAAGCAAAGTGACAGGTTTCATCGTTTGATAAGGATGATCTTAGGTCGCCCAATGGATGAAGGCACTTGGTCTGTTGTTCTTGGCGCTTTGCAGGAAAGCGCCATCCCTAGACGGAGCCTATGTTGGAACAAATATTGAAATTTTGGCTTTCGGTAGCTTAGGAGGAAAATTTTTATAGTGTTTAGTTACCGAAAGTGCAAACTTTCGGTAGCTTAAATCTCAGGTTTCATATGCCCTTAGTTGCCAAAAGTGTAGATGTGTTTTTACCCATAAATCAAGTCACGTGGAGGTACTAAAAGAATACAATAAACGACAATAAAATCGCTATAATAAGGTTTTACACAAGTGCCATGTCACCATTTCAGGTTTTCGACAGTCGAGGGTTTGGCCGACATAAAGATTTTGACCATTGCTTCGTTTCCCCGAAACCCAAAACCCGAAATCGGGGTTTCGGGACTTTCATTGGCTTACGGCGCTCTGAAATCGCACTATTAGCTGCCAAAATCCAGGACTTTCGGTGGCTAAGATACCCTTGTTTTCGGCTTGTTAGCCACCAAATTTTTCCAAAAAAACTGTCTGTGGGAAAATTCACTTTTCTCAACCTTGGAGAGGTCGTTTTACATGTTTGAATAGTCGATTGACATCTACAGATCCTAAGATTTCCAATGGTATATTTAGATCCTAATTTAGAGCTCGGGAAGGTAGGAAAAATTTCCCCTCAAGATGGTGATGCAGACATGACCCAGAAATGTAGGAACGCGCCCATATTTCAATTAAATAACTGTCAGTTCGTTTCTCAATCGATTTTGAGGTCGTTTCTCATTTGTTATACGCTGAAGGCTTCTATATTGTATATCTCTTTAAGAGAGAAGGGAGGAAAAAGACACACAGGAGTAGTACTCCTGGGCTGTAGCATTTGTTTTCCTGTTTAAATAAAAGAGTGCAGAGCCATTTTTAATCTACAACAGAGATTCTTGTGATTTTGTTTGCAAAGAATGTCTTATTGCTTCGTTCTCGCATCATTTCACTTGGATTTATTTCCATTTTCTTTCTGATTTGTGACTGTGTTTGTAATGGAATTCATCCAAATGTTAGATGCTTTATTGTAGGACATGTTATAGGTTGTTTCTTGTAGAGATCTGAAGGTTCAAAATTCATCCTTGGATAGATACTCTATCCCAACCATCTCTTTCCACTGATTTATGCTTGGAATTCACTCATTGCTAAGTTCTCCTTGCATTTTGATATGTTTTCTCTCTTTCTACTGCCATACTTTTATAAATCCTTCTCTCTGTAATCAGCTTCTACCTCGCCTCTGTTCCATGGATTTCTATCGCCGAAACACTCTTATTATTTGCTTGATCATTTGACTCCATTCCTAATGGACTACCTCCTGGTCCAACCCACCAACCCTAAAACTTTCTGTTACCCACATATATGCCCACTGTTAAGCTTATTGAATATCCTATTGTGACATATTTTCGAGAGATCCCTCTCGGGTTGGAAGGGGCAGTTTCCAATCAAAAGTGGTTCGAGGTTATCTAAGAATTTACTTGCATGCAACCCAAGTCAAGTCCGAGTGACAAAATTTATTTCATTTAAAATGTGCTAAGGCTTGGCTCTATTACAGCCCAGAACCAACTCTTGCAACAACACCGGTGACAGAGTTCACAGACCCAATTGCCACAGTGACAGAGGGAGCAACTAGTCTGGAATATTGGAGTACAAATGAGGTGGAAGATTCAAAGTTGTATCTATTATGTGTGACATTATTGCATCCAAATGTTGGATGATGGGATACCTCCCTTACTAAGAGGAAGTTTTGATTTTGTAGCTTCGGGAGGTATTCCCACAAGAAGCCAAGGTGCCAGGCATGTGGTAATTTTTGTTGGCACCTGTTTAGCCTTTTGTTTCATCAAAATCAACCTTGGAATGAGGTTGGGGCCTCATGGGATTTGCGATCAGATTTATGGGCTTGTGATGGGGTTTCATACCCACAAGAAATTCTATTTTTGTGTTGACTTTGTGAAGGGGATTTTGACACACCCTTGGAATTGTATAAATAAGAGAACAAGTCATTGTGACAAAACACATGTGAAGGAGACATGGATGGGAAGGAGGTATGAACTTTTCTACAGTTTTAGGAGTCTTCTACCAGCATTGGAGAGAGGTTGTTAGGCCTCATTTTCAACGAATTTTCCCATGTTTGGGTAGGCTTTCTCAAGGGTAGAGAGGGAGAATATTCTAGGATATTTGAGGCAACCGTTGACTCTTGAATGGCCCAGTCTTGGAGAGAATAGGAGCCGCAGTGGTAGAAGAGGACGTAGACCTATTCTTGATTGTTGCAAGAGGCAAAGGGAGGTTGGCTAGGGTGTGCCTTGTCCAAGAAGACAATTGTGGGCTTCTTGGAAGCCACAGGGGTCATAGGAGGCCCAATTGAGGTGCGACATGCCCAAGGAAGGTATCCAAATACCCTTGAAGGGACAACAAACATGTAGCAACAAATTTAGGGCTGGACAAATGGCCAACAATGAAGGAAGAATAATATAGCAGTCTACATGGAATTGACAAGTGTCTATAAGCAACATTGATGAAAGGAAAATAGGTCTAAAGGAGCAGACCTTGGACAACAAAACATTAGTAAGTGTTTTTGGCATATTTCTTGTAAACGAATTGGGCCATTATCCCTAATACGGGAGCCCATTGATTCTTGGCATAAGAATATTTATTTCTAGATTAAATACTTGTGTATAATCAAATTGCAAGTCTATGTTTCGTTGTGTTAAAGTTAGGCATCCCAGTGTGTCTATGTTTATAGTTTAAATTAAGTAAATTGTGCATAGTCGTGGAAACATATTAGACCAGATCTAAGATGCAGTAAAAACTAACAACCAATGCTTGAGAAATACAACCACACTTGACTATTCCAACAACAAATACTACATAATTTTAGAGAGAACTTACCTAAAAATTGGCATACAAGATCATGCATTAAATATCCATTCATCAAATAAGCATACACAAAAATAAGTCTCCCAACGGATTGCTCTAGTCAACCATCCATAGCATCAAAATATCACATAGACAAAAGTTTTGAGACTGTATTCTCTACAAGCTTTTAGGAAATTTTACAATGAAGGGAGTTTCTCTTATATAGAATAAGAGTAAAATCTTACATCTAGCCTAGAAATTCATAAAAAATTATTATCTCTTTAATTACCTAGAGAGATATAGAGTATGTACATTTTTGCAGTTCTTCATAATGTTGTTTTAGATTTTTGGATGTAAACTGTGTATGGAGTTTTTGAAACATCCAACGTTTCGAGTGGGCACTCCACCTATCATCAGGGATTGTTGAAGCAATTAGATTTCAAAATAGTGAGTTTTGAAAAGAGCATTGAGGGAAGGGTTTATAAAGGTTGAGAATAAGACAATCGGGGGGAAACGTGGACACTGAGGTAATTTTATGTATAATTATTTTTAATAGTAATTTAGAGTAAAGGGGAATGAAAGTTTTTATTTTTTTTCGGAAGAGGGGGAATAATGATCTCAATATTAGATTAGTGATACTAATATAAAATGATAAATAATTAATTAGTAATAAAATGAGAATTAATTAAATAAATTATTAAAGGTTATAATGATAATGAGATGAAAAGAGATTAGTAATGATTAGAAAAAGTTAATAATCATTAAAAATATACGAACAAAGGTTAAATGAAACTTAGGTAATAAATGTGAATTACCATTGTAAATTAATACATAATTATTTTTAATAATAATAATAAATTCGAGTAACAACAATAATAAA
Source organism: Picea mariana (assembly GCA_032191745.1). Taxonomy (NCBI): domain Eukaryota; kingdom Viridiplantae; phylum Streptophyta; class Pinopsida; order Pinales; family Pinaceae; genus Picea; species Picea mariana. The sequence continues at coordinate 12,505 of JASDQU010751790.1, forward strand.
TGAGAGTAAAAGAAATCAAAAGTTTTATTTAGAGAAAAAAAGAGGATAAATTAATTTTCTTTGGATGAGGGAGAGTTAGAGAAGTCAAGATTAAGGATGATACTAACAATATAAAAGATAATTAGTTAATTAATAATTAGTTAACAATTAAATAACGAAGTAATTAAATGTTATAATGATGACGATATTAAGATGAAAAAATCAGCAATACTTAGAAATAAATAGAATTATGTAACTAAAGGGTAATTAAAACTTAGGTGTCAAATGTGGGAGGTTGAAATTTTTTTACATTAGAAAATTGAGGATAAAGGAGAAAATCAACGAGGAAAAGGGGAAGGGGGTGCCCGAGGAAGGAGAAACAAATTAGGTTTGATGTGTGAGGCAATGGATGATAGGTTTCCATGATTGGCTAAGTTTGTACCCATGTACCCATATTCATGGTTAACATTATTAGGATGTTTTTCAATTTCTAGAGCTTCACGAATGACGTAGGATGAGTAAAAGGGCACTAAGGCCAGGGTTCTTGTTTGGTCAAAACATATTAGATGTTTAGATTTAAAAGAGTGTTCAAAAATATCTGATTTTGAGTTGTAAATATGGGTTGTGTTAGCAATGTGCTCTTTGAGATGGGATTTGAAGGATCTACCCATTTGGCCAATGTATGCTTTGCCACAAGAGAAAGGAATTCAGTAAACTCTTGGGCCAAGCATTGGATTCAATTTATCTATAGTGGTTATAAATGATTGTTTGAGGGTTTTGAAGAATTTGAATATGGTTTTTATATTCTTCTTAGCGAGAATTTTGGATATGCGATCAATAGTGCCATGGATGTAGGGAAGAGAATGAGAGCTAGGGGAGGGGAAGAGGAAGCTTTTTTCGATTTTGGCTTGCAGGATGAGCGTAATGCTTTGTTAATTTGAGAATTGGTGTATCCATTGGACACAAGAGCCTTGGTTAGGTGGGATTTTTCCTTTTTCAAGGAATTGGGGGTCTGAGATCCGGATGGCTCAAGTAATAAGAGTTTTAAGGATAACGAAATTTTTAGTAGAATGATGATGGGATTGGGAATGAAGGTATCTGTCAGTGTGAGTCTTTTTTCAATAAACATGGTGGGTAAGGGATCCATTAGGGAGGTGAAATATCAGAACATCCAAAAAGGGAAGGAAATTATATTTTTCCATTTCCATAGTGAATTGGATATGGGGGGAGATGCTATTTAAATTGTTAAAGAAGGAGGTTAGTGAGGCAAGGTCATGGGACTAGACCACAAAAGTGTCGTCAAAAAATTGAAACCAACATTTAGGTTTGAGATGAGTTGTTAAGGGCTAAGGTCTCGAAGTGCTCCATGAAAATGTTGGCTACCATGGGGATAGGGAGGACCCCATGGATGTACCTTTGGTATGTTCATAGAAGGTACCCTTGAAGGTGAAGAAACTAGAGGTCAGGCATATTTCAATTAGGTTAAGGGTTCCAAGGTCTACCATATTGTATATGAGGTCTAGAGATTTGGGAACATGAATCTTGGTAAATAAAGAGACAACATCGAAACTAACCAATAAGTCATGGTCATTGAGTTGAATATCACAAGTTTTTTTAATAGAATTGGGGGAGTCTTTTATGAAGGAAGAAGTTTTTCCAGTAAAGTATTTAAGTTTGGTAGCAAGAAAATGGGTAAGAAAATGAGTGGTGGAACCAGTATCACTTACTATAGGCCAGAGGGGGATGACTTTTTTGTGAATTTTCGATTGTCCATAAATCCTAGGGGTCTTTGGGTTATGAGGAATAATTTGCTTTTAAATATTGGGGTCCAAGGAGGAATATTTAATGGCTTTTGTGACTAGGTTGGTGATGGTATTCAATGAGGTTTTAGCAATATTTTTGTAGGAGGAAGATGAAACAAGGTCTAGAAGTTTGGATTCATAGTTTAAGGTATTCATGATGATGGAATCATTTCCTTTATTGGATTTTAAGATAATGATGTTGGGTTTATTATTAAGAATCTGAGTAGATTGTATTTCATCTTTAGTCGAGTTGGGTTTAGGAGGTTTGGAAAAATGGATAATTCTACCACAATCTTGCTTGATTTCTTCATCATCATAAGGGGGAAGATGTTGAGTTACTGATTCTATAGAGCTAATGATATATTCATTAGGGATATGTTTAGGAGAGAGAGAAAATTTAAATCCTTTCTCCAAAAATTGAAGGGAGGGGGAAATCCTTATTCTCCCCCGCCAATTACCTTGATCATTCCATCTTCTTCCTTGTCCAGTTCTCTTCCTTGTCCAGTTCTCACACCTCTGCCAATCCTTCATTTCATTATGTTAAAAAAAATTCTCTCTCATCCAAAGATAGGATGACTTCCGCCTTAATATCCTCTGATAATATTAATCTAGGTTGTGACTCCTCATTCAAAGATATGACCAATGATACTTAAATCCACAACCCTAACCCTCAGTCTCATTCCACTGTCATCAATTTATCTTCCTTTGAAATTGATCCCTCGAGTCCTTTCAAATTTTGGAGAAAGGATTTAATTTTTCCCTCACTCCTAAACATATCCCTAATGAAGATATCATTATCTTTATAGAATCAAAAACTCAACATCTTCCCCCTCACGAAGCGAAAGAAATCAAGAAAGATTGTGGTAGAATTCTCCATTTTTCTAAACTTCCTAAACCCAATGTGACTAAAGATGAAATCTGATCTATTCATCTTCTTAATGATAACCCCAACATCATTATCTTAAAATTCGATAAAGGAAACACTTCCGTCATCATGAATACTTTAGACTATGAATCCAAAATTCTATAACTTCATTCATCTTCCTCCTACAAACCTCTCGCTAAAAACTCATTGAATACCATCACTAACCTCGTCACAAAAGCCATTAAATATTCCTCCCTAGACCCCAACATTCAAAAGAAAGTTATTCCTCATAACCCAAAGACCCCTAGTTTCTATGGACAACTAAAAATTCACAAAATATGCATCCCCTTCTAGCCTATAATAAGTGCTTTTGGTGCACCTACTTATTCCCTTGCCCGTTGTGGTGAACCAAGCCAGTTCACCAGGTAAATACCCAATGTAGGTAGGAAAACATGTTATAATCAATAAACGATACTATATTAAATAATAATGTATATGAATATGAGATTATGAGATACAATAAGAATGAGGGCCTTATATACCCACACAGGGGTGCTCTTCCATGAAGAGACGTGACCTTTCATTGGGAAGGTGTAACTTCATTAATTATTCATTAACTATTATAATGTATTTAGATTTATTATTATATATTATGTTCATAACATTACCTTCCCCTTAAAAATGCTTTGTCCTCAAATCATACTTATGGAAGACTTACCTCTTGCTCTGGCTTGTAATATCGTCTCCTTATTCTTTATTCCTGAATTAGTGATTGTTGAGGACTTGAAACGATAGGATCTTCTAGGCGTTGTGTAGAACCGTCGAATTGTAAGGGAGTCTTCCTACCTTAAATCGATCTTTTGCACAATAGGGATTTTATGGGGTTCTTGTAGAAAATTTGATGTATTTTGACTCCCATGATAACTTCTACCTTGAACATAATTTGTAATGGAGGTAATAATTTTTGACATATTTGTCATTTGTTTCTGTGAATACATTGATTGGTTGAAGTATCGATTTTTGTGATTAGGATGTCTATAAGGCATCCTTGCAACCTGATCTTTACTTTGTGTACTTGTATATTCTTCTTGGTTAACACTTGGAATTAAATCTTCTTCATAGCCCTGACTTGTTTCTACTTCAACATGTGAAGATCTCTTTACATCATTTGAATCCCTTTGAGATGTAAGGTTGACTGGGTCTGTATTAATTGCTTTATCCACCATCAAGTTTTTTCCATTTGAAGACTTATGTAGTTCCATAGGTTCAGTAATTTTTTCTTTATCTACCAATGATTCCTTATTGATAAGTTGTTCTAGCTTGTCTTGTACCATCTTCTTATCACTATTTATCTTCATAATCTGGGTGAGTAAACTTTGATTATGAGCTTTTAGGCGACAATTTTTTGTGTCCTTGTCTATGATGATTTTGTCACATTCTTTTTGGATCTCAAGTATTGATTGTTGTTTTTCCGACAGTAGTATTTTGGAGATATGATCAAGATATTTTGACGTATATATTGAATATGACTATACTGAGACGTCATGTAATTTTAATTTTTTCTTCTTGTAGGAAAACATTAAAAACTTTTTCTCAAGGTTTATTATTAAGCTACCCAGCATCTCTAACCAAGTCGAGCCAAGGATTATATCAACCTCTTTTTCATATATAGTTGTAACCTCGAAATTCGATACGAGTTGATAGTCTTCAAGTGTCAACGATAAATCCTTGATGTCATATTTATTGCAAAAAAAAAAGTCTTTTGTTTCGATTACATTTGTCTTTGGAATTATTAATTGATTCGCCAAATCCATACTTATGTGATTTTTCTTCTTATCTGGGCAAATGTGGATGCTAACTTCTTTTTCTTGAATATTTCCTCTAAATGTTAATAATCTGATGCATCTACTTAGATGATTTTTACCAGAAAATATTCCTTCCTTAAAATCCATTTTTTTTTTAATTTGAATGACCTTATAATTATTATAATATCCCTTTAATAATAATAAGGCTTAAGCTTCTTGACTTAATAGATATATTCCTCTAATATTTCTTTATATTTTTTTAAGAAAATAATCCTTGATAATTCTTCGTTTTATATATAGAGAGTTTAAAAACTTTGAATGTTTTCTTTATACTTTACCAAAAGTAATTTTATATTCACTTAATCTCTTCTTCTATTTTTTCCTTGGTAATTAATGAAAAATAATTTAATATTACCTTCACACTTTCCAAAAGAACTCTTTTAGTGATACTCCCTCCTTCTTATATATCTTTTTCACTCCAATTTTTATAATCCTTTTCATACTTTATAAAAAGTACCTTATAAATCGCTTTTATACTCTTGACTATTTGTTAGCGATGGTTAGGTCTCAACAAACGCGACCCTAAGTTTTGTGAAATACTTCTTTAGAGTAAAATATACAAACACACATATATTATATATGGTATGGAATACCATGGGCCAATGGTTTTCCAAAACCATGGGATGGTAAATCTCCAAAGGTAAAATAAAATATTCACTTTTCTTCTTCTTTGAAACTTTTTCTTTTAAATTATTTTTTTTTCACTTTTTAAATGACAATTAACTTAACTAATACCAAATATGGAATATTTATTTCAAAATTCATGGTGTGCACTTATACTTCTTCACGTGCCCCTTAAGAAAAGCATTTTTTTTTTTTTTTTTTTGGGTGCAGAATGACTTTTTTACTTTTGTTGAAATGTGTAGAATATTTGATTTATAAATGACCAATGGCCAATATGAGGTCAAAGACCTGATTTTAGAGAAACTCTATTTGTGGCCAAAATTTGGATCGAGACGAAGCTCTGATATCACTGTGGTGAACCAAGTCGGTTCACCAGGTACCCAATGTAGGTAGGACAACAGGTTATAATCCATAAAGGATAATATATTAAATAATAATGTATATGAATATGATATTATGAGATACAATAAGAATGAGGGCCTTGTATACCTACGCAGGGGTGCCCTTCCATGAAGAGACGTGACATTTCATTGGGAATGTGTCTCTTCATTAATTATTCATTAACTACTATAATGTATTTATATTTATTATTATATATTATGTTCATAACACCTGCTTTCTTGCTACCAAACACGCCTTCACAAACTCAAACACCTGAATCAGGGTTCTTTCCATCTGAGAGTATTCTCTTTGCATTCCCAATTGGCTATACAATGGATTTGCATTCAATAGATCACCTCTTTCCTAGACATTGCTTCCAACGACAAATTACAGGTATTCCAAAACATGGCAACCACAGTTCTTCTCTTGTCTTTTTCCCAAGGTAATCGTTCCAATCTTACACTTTTCCATATGCATTTCTCATGAATATTATTTGACATAAACATGCACCAGCAGTTCAAGTGATCGTGACATACTTAACAACGTCAAATAGTTTGTATCATAACTAACGATGGCTATGCCAAAGACTTGGCTCCAAGAAAATACAAAGACCAACCATGAACAAGGTTCGACTCCCAAAAAATTAATCGGGTAGTTGCACAACTCTTCTTTATCCCTGGCCTTCAAAATTTTTTAGGCTATCGTACCAAAATGATGCAGCGCTAATGCTTCCCACGACATACAAGAAGGTGAGATGGCCCCTATAGGATTATGTTGCACTTATAAAATATTCACGACAATATATTCTTGTATAGGCCTCTCTCATAAGCCTTTCTATCATATCTATTCACACCATATTTTCTTCAAAGGCATTCTCATTTCACATTATACAAATTCCTCCCACAACATTCTCATGCTCATAAACCCACTGGAATTTTATCAATATACAGTGTCATCATCTGCGTTGGAGGATTTGAAACAATGCCATATTCTTTCTCTTCCTCATGGTCATGCCATTACTTGGATATTTTGAAACGATGACATCAATCATTTTCATCGCTACCAGCACCACATGGTGCACCCATTCACATCCAAAATTAAATAGATTGAAAATTGCAAATCTTATTTTGTCCCGCTGATCCAGATTATTTTCAGCACGAAATGAGATCAAAGATATAATAAAGAAATGCACAGAGATATCGTAGATATTCAATAATATAACAGAAATATATTAGATATGCAACCATAAACACAGATATACAGTAATACACGATTTATATTAATGAAATAAATGTATAGAGACTGCAAAATGCAGAGTGAAAGACTCGATAGAATGGTGGCAGCTTATCTCTGAGAAGAGATGTGACGGCTACTCGCATTCGCAAGAAGATGGTTACAATGAGGCTTTGAAGGCCTTTTTACAATAAACATGAATGCCAAAAACCCTAGACATCCAAAAATCTAACCCTAGGAGACGAAGCGCCAAAAGTCATGTGGGCCCCGTTTGGGTAAGTGAGTACATCAACTTCCCGGGGTCGTAACTTTTGCATACGATCTCCGTTTTAGGTGTGTGACAGCTCGTTGGAAAGGTATTTTCGAGGAGATTCATTTTGAGGGCTCAATCATGCCTTTGTATATCACTGAGGACCTCGATCTCGAAAAACCTTCATTTGGGCCCTCAAAATGGCCCCGGAAGTTAAAAAATTGCTAAAAATAGTAAATTGCCAAAATTGCTAGAAAACTGTTTTGAGCCAGTCAGAAAAGGTGGGTGGCCACCAATATCCACTTGGATCAATCCTCCCTCCTTAGGAAGCAATGGTCTCCATTGCGTTGAGTTCCCTGGGGAGAGGGAAAAGCATTTGTTAAATCTGTATCTTGGTGAGCTGCTTGCCTTGCTGGAGACGTCGCGCTACTCAGTTTGTGGAAGTTTGTCATGAACCTGTTGAGGCTGAGGCCATTCAACAAGTCGGGCTACATGAGAGGGCGATGTGAAGAAGTAATATTTGCGCTTTGCTGCAACCTTGTTGACTTGCTTCTATTTGATAGAAGGTGCTTGGGGCAAGGCTGTAGTGGTTGCAGTGTCCTTCTGTTCTCCTTTTGAACAGATTGTGAAGAAGCTAAATTTTGCAGTATGAGATACTACCTTGCGGCACTTTTTAGGTGGAACAGTAGTTGGAACTACCTCTAGTATTCTGTAGAGATGACCCCCCAGAGAAACAATGACACTGAGGGGTCGAGACTCATAAACAACATGGTACTTCCACATATATGGTCAGCCCAAGAGAACATCACAAACATCCAATGGGGCAACATCACATAATACCTCATCCTTGAAGGGTTGGATGCAGTATGACAATCGACATTGTTGGCTGACACAAAGATCTCGTCCTTGGCGAAGCCACCCGATGTTGTATGGCTATGGGTGTGGTGTTGTCGACAATCCCAACTATTTGACGACATCTGCTGAGATGAGGTTCTTCTGGCTTTCACTATCAAAAACAAAATGCAACGGGGTCCCCTTCACCCACATCTATGAATGAAAAAGGTGCTCCCCTTCTTCAGGATCTGTTGGTTCTTCTGGTTGAATTGTTGCGGTCGCGACAATAGCAGTGGGGTCTGTGTCAATGATTTGTCCTTTACCATTATTTTCAGAATCAGATTATGAATCAGGATTCAGCTCTTTGTCTTTGATCTCGGCCACCAATGATTATTTTGAGCGACATTCATCGGTGTTGTGCTAGGGTCTTTTATGGAACTCGCACCATTTTCTGGTGTCCTTCTTTGTCTTGCCGTGACCCTTCTGTTCCTATGTCTTGAACTAGTTTTCAGGACACTGTTTGTTAGGGACATCTTTGTCATACTTTGGTTGTTGCAGATTTGCATACCCGAATTCTCGTTTGTTCTGGTGCTTAAATTTCTACTCAATTTTAACAGCATATCGATAAGCAGCACCGAGTGATGAGATGTCCAGAAAATCCATTTCAATCTGGATGTATCTGTGTAGAGCCCCACGGTTTTTCAAAACCAAATGTCGCTTGGAGTATTTGATACCCAGCTTGGTGCATAAGGTATGGAAGGTATTGGTGAACTCCAGAACTTCTTGGCCCTTCTCTTGTCGCAGTGTGGTCCATCTCATGTAATGGTTCTCATAGTTGCCAACAGGGTAATATTGTTCCTCTACCGCATCCACAAAAAAATCCCAAGTGGGATCGGCCCCANACAAAGAAATAACCTTCTAGCAGAGTTAACCATTTTTCTAGGGCTTCTGCATCTATCTGTCCTTCAAATACAGGAATATCAAAATTAACTTGTACCTTGAAAGGAGAGGTGTCTCCAAAGTGGCCGCTTGATGAAGATGTGTTTGATGTTGTCGGTAGACGTTTAAGGATGTGGGCAAAATTCTCCATCATTTCGTCCCTCTGTCACATGAGAGCTTGCTCAAGCAACAGATTGATAGGATCGTCTACTCCATCGTTTTTCTTTTCTTTCACCATTGAGGGTTTCTTGGGTGTGCGAGAGCGATTGCCTTCAAGAGAGAAAATCTCAAGACCCAACTTGCTATACTCGGACCTCGTCGGGGACATGCACTGAAAAAACGATCAAGAGCAGCCTGCTCTGATACCACCGATCTAGATTATTTTCGGCACGAAATGAGATCGGAGATATAATAAAGAAATGCATAGAGATATCACATATATTCAATAATATAACAAAAATATATCATAGATGCAACCATAAACACAAATGTACTGTAATACATGATTTCTATTAATGAAATAAATGTACAAAGACTGTAAAATGCAGAGTGAAAGACTCGATAGAATGGTGGCAGATTATCTCCGAGAAGAGATGTGACGACTACTCGCATTCGCAAGAAGATGGTTACAATGAGGCTCTAAAGGCCTTTTTACAATAAACAGGAATGCAAAAAATCCTAGACATCCAAAAATCTAACCCTAGGAGATGAAGCGCCAAAAGACATGTGGGCCCCGTTTGGGTAAGTGAGTACATCAACTTCCTGGGGTTGTAACTTTTGCATATGATCTCTGTTTTAGGCGTGTGATAGCTCGTTGGAAAGGTATTTTCAAGGAGATTAATTTTGAGGGATCAATCATGCCTTTGGATATCATTTAGGACCTCAATCTCTAAAAACCTTCGTTTGGGCCCTCAAAATGGCCTCGGAAGTTTAAAAACTGCTAAAAATAGTAAATTGCCAAAATTGCTAGAAAATAGTTTTGAGCCAGTCAGAAAAGGTGGGTGGCCACTGATATCCACCTGGATCATCCACCCATGATAACCTAATTGATCTGATTCCATGATTTTTCACATCATCATTTAATGTTTTAATTCTTAATATTTTACCAACTCACTACATAGAGTATTTATTACACCTTCAAGTGCTTTCCACTCACCAATGGGTTCAAACAGATCCACACAATGAGCGGATTCATTATTTATCTCAAGCAACAACAACTATTGTCCATGAGGTCTTTGTGCAATCGCTTTCTCTTTATGATGACCATGATCAATGATTAAACCTTTTCCCCACACTAGGAAACAGTTGCAAGTCAATACTCCATGCAAGAACTAGTGGTGGATTTCACAAAACACATTATTAGAATAGATATTGCCTCGAAAGCAGTGAGTAATAACACCTTTACCCAAGCTTCCATGCTCATGAAGCAATCGGTCTTCATCAGTAAACAACTCTTCAACTTGTAGGTAATGATATCATTATGTGCCACACATTACACTAGAGCGTTATGATCATCTTCATAATAGCACCACAACAAACCAACACCATTGTACTAATCATCGATGAGGCCTAAAACATCATATAAGCAAGAAAAACAACCACTAGTACTGTAGTATGAGGCACACGTTTTTATTATTATTATTATTGTTTCCATTACCAATCAGTCCCCATGCTTCATAAGCTTCTGATGGAGGATATGTATGTTAACCGACATATTGTGATCTGGTAATATGGGGACTTCCAATACACTACTACCTTTCTATTTCTTTGTTTGCACATGTTGATTTTTCCATATCTCATTCAACATCAAGGCACTTTATCACAGAGATTCACCATCCCTTATATGTTGTAATTTCTATACTTCCACCAACACTTATTATTGTTTCTAAGGTAATATGATGGAATTGAAACTCATTAATTACATCCTTGGCTCCCAGGCTCATAGGAGTGCACGCAGATTCAACCTTTCCACTTCTAAGACTGATTACAAAGAGAATGGAATCATACTGCTTCACCTCTTCAACACCATCCCTAATCCACTTGGAATTAAAGTCATAAGTTCCTATTATGAGAACATTGCCTCTCCTAATGAGCATCCATGGTGCAAAAGACTAGCATGATGAAGTATAAACTCCACTACACAAGAAGACAATCACGTTCAGGTCCATCTCATAATGTTTACAATCTTTTCAAGTAGCATGGAGATGAACAAATTTCTCTCACAATGAATAGCGAGTAACCCAAGGAGAGTTCACTAAGTCACTATAAGGATCATGTGAGTAGATGTATAGCTATGACAACTCTCATAAAGCACATTGGGTAGCTGGAGGTAAAATTCGTGCCCCACTTCCTCGGACAGGTCTTTAGAATTTGCTCGTAAATCCAAGGGTTCTCATATCCATGCGATAACTCTCTATGAATTAGTTGCTCGAAAGTACGAAACCCATTTAGTTTATCATGTAATCATTATCTTGTGCACGCTCACAATCACCCTCAATTCGAGATCAATGAATTCAAACATTGCTCTATGGAAATCATGTGCAAATCTTATTGTTATCATCTTCAAATTCATCACTGGTCTGTTTTTCATATATTCCACTCAAAGCTATCTACCATTTTCCTGGGCCCATGCCTAGTCCTGCTCTGCATAATCAACTCCCTCCTTCACAAAATGATCATGTATCCATTCAAGGAAAATCATTTCATTTTTACCCAGTGATTATCTCTAACACAAGTATTCTCACAAAATGCAAGCTATCTCTCTTATTTTCCCGGGCCCTCCTATGAGGGAGTTAAGCCTACTCCCGCTTTGATACCATGTTGAATTTTCAAGAGAGA
>JASDQU010751792.1:11334-21535 GCA_032191745.1 Picea mariana
AATTTGGTGGAGATGGCTGAAGAGACCACAGGACCTCTGGGCCAGGCTCTAGCGAAGGAAGTATACTCCCAACGCAACATAAAGAAGTCTCATTTGTTGGAATGAAGATACCTCGGGATCCCAGATTTGGACAACTGCTAGGAAAAATCATCACCTAGTAGTCAGTAACTCTTTTTGGGAAATCCGGAATGGTCAGACAACCCTCTTCTATAATGATTCTTGGAAACAACTCTCGGTTTTAGCGCAGGAGGATTGGGTCGTTACCTTCTTCCCCCCAGAAACTCAAGGAGGACTGGCAAGAGTGGCATATTATTGGTGGGTCAACCCCATGAATTCCACCTGGAGATGATGGAAGTCTAATAAATATGACCTACACGTCGAAGCATAAGTGGACCTTCAACCTTGGTACAACATGGTCAACGAACAGAAAATTCCTATCCTGCAAGGTGAGGACATCCTACATTGGGGAAGCTCTTCAAGAGGTACTTTAAACATTCAAGAGGCCTATTCCATAAAGGACAATCTCAATCCCTGCCCCCCAAGGGACGTTTGGCGCAAAATATGGTCTCTGAAGCTTTGGCCAAAAATTAACATCTTCCTTTGGTTGGCGGTACACAAAAGAATTCTCACCTGGGATAATCTAACAAAAAGGGGATTCACAGGACCTTCCATTTTCCATCTTTTCTTGGCATAGGTAGAAACCATGAATCACCTTCTTAACATCTTCCCTTACAATGCCAAAGTTTGGGATCACTTCATGACCATTATGTGCACCTTGGATCGCAAAAGTGACAACATCAACAACACCATTGACGCATGGAGAGATGAGGCTTGTTGAGCCTCTAAATTGACATCCCCACTACCCTATTATACTCCTCATCTATGCCTTTTTGGCTTACCTAAGATTGGATAAATGACAAAGAGCACTACCATTAGCCATTGATGAGGTCATAAGGTAAAGTATAATTAATTCATGCATTTTTGTGGGTTATTGAGCTAGGAGACTAAATGTTTCATGTACTAATGTTTTATTTTTCCATGTGTAAACTTTGACCTCTAGATGAGTCCAGCCTTTCTGTACCAGCTCAGCCATCCGATACTTATGCGCCAAATTGCTACTGTCCGAATACGGTACCAAGCGCACCTTCCATGTACCGAACCATCCACTGTTGCGATCCGGTACTAACAACCACAAACTGTTCTAGTCCAGTACCAACCACTTGCATATTGTTCAGATCTGGTACCATTTACCAAATTTCACCTATCACAATCCGGTACCAATATAGGAAGAAGAATATACCAAGTTTAGCTCCAGATCATGCCCAAGATAATTGTTGGATGCTTGTTGAATCATCATAGCTCTAGCAAGGTTATGTTAATCTAGTTTGTTTATTGCTTCATCCTCATACACTTCGTGTCATGAGGATGAAGCTTAAAATATGTAACCGAATATATAAATTTGACAATTGACTGATTTGCTAAAGATTTCACCTCCTTGTGTTTCGCAACTAAGACTGTTTAAATAGTCATGGCAAGGATGGTGGAGGTAGGAGAGAGTTAGTATAATCTAGGATGTGAAGAAGCGTTACATATTATAGAACATATTCTGAGTTGAATTTTAATAGAAGGATGTCATTTATTTCCAAGTCTTGATCATTTATGAATGAATATGAGTTGAGTTGTTAGCATAGTTTAATTCTATGTTTTGAAATTTGAGTAAGAGGAATGTGTGGATTGAAAGAAAGCTTACTGTAGACTCCAGTCGCTGACCTGTTGAAGCAACAAGGGCCCACCACCCAACAAAGGTCAACATCCTTATATATTAGTGTTAGTAGTTGATTTCAATAGTATAGATGTTAGACTAGTTGAAGCTTTGACCCTTTCAGAGGATAGCAGTATAGTTTAGTTTAGGTTTCAGTTGTTCAGAGATCTTTACTTACTTTGTTTTGCATATGCTCTGTTTCTGTTTTTATGAATTTGATTTTGTTTCATGGACATAAATGTTGTNATCTTTACTTACTTTGTTTTGCATATGCTCTGTTTCTATTTTTATGAATTTGATTTTTTTTCATGGACATAAATGTTGGCAGTAGTAGTCAGACATATTTGAAGGAGAACTAGTGAAGTCCACAACAACACATTGTGAACCACAACATACTCAGTATATTGACTATTGAACTACCCATGCTATGTCTTGATCATTGATGTGTGATTTCCCTTTCAGAAGTGTGATTGCATAGTTATTTTTCTAGGTCAGATAACAGAGTTGATCTATCAAAAGAAGTCCATCTCATATTTTCATGTGCCATAATGGAGAAGATAGCCTCTCTGCGAAAGACAACTAAAGTGTATTTTGATTTGCTAGTTTGTTTTGTTTCCAGCATGCATAATCTAGAATAGTTCTATACTCATGACATTAGAATTACCTTTCTCACTAGTGTCTTGCAACTATGTTGATTACAAATCCTAGATTGATAATTAATGAGTACATTATACTAAACATATAAGTAGCACAACATTTTGGCGCCGTTGTCGGGGAGTTGCAAACGGTAGGAAGTGATTTTTAGCTTAGATTGTTTGCATAGTTTTTCAATGATTTTAAAGGCTGCTTGAGGGAGGAGGATAAAATATTTAAGACGTGAGTGAAGAGCCACATGGCCACTAGAGTGGGGTTCTCCGAAGCCAGGTTGCCTTCTTACCTTCTAGATAGAATTAGGATTTCAATTCAGTTAAGAATCAAATTTCCATTTTATGCATATATATAGAGATAATAAGGGTAGATTTGTAAGCTCTAAATATTCAAAAACAACCCCCCCCCAGTAATCCAACTGACACTGGTGCAGGAAAAATTCCACTAGGAGAAAGTTCAAGGGGAGCTAGCGAGGCTCCAAAAGAAGAACCTAAAACAGAAGAATCAACATTGGGGCAGGCAAAATGTGAATCTGCTGAACGTTCAGGAGACACACAAAATCCAGTTTTTGAACCATCTATCAGTGGAATGGTAGAAGAAGAAGGAAATGTAGCCACTAAGACTGAGAAGATTGGGTTTCCAATCTTGGATATTTCCAGAAACATCGGCATGAAGAATATCCCACTATCATTGTTACCCACTTTCAGAGGTATGTCAATTGAAGATCTAGATTTATTTTTATTCGAGTTTGACATATTATGTAGAAGTTATAACTACTCAGATGATGCCCAAAAACTTAAGCTCTTTCCTACTACAATGAAAGATTCAGCCTTAAGATGGTTCATGAGCTTAGGAGAAAATAAAATCCTCTCTTGGGATCAGATGAAAGACACATTTTTACGGAAATATGAAGACTATTCTAAGGATAATGCTAAAAATGACATTTTTAAAATGAAACAAACAAAAGATGAAAGCCTTGAAGACTACTTAGAAAGGTTCATATACAACTACCAAAAATCAAAATTATTCACCACAGACCCAGCTGTAATAAGAACCGTATTTTTGAAGGGTATTCGAGATGATTACATAGAAGTTTTAAATTTGTTAAGTTTAGGAGATGTGCACCAAAATCCTTTTGCAGAGATTGCAGATTACTATAGAATATACTCAAGAGGACAAGCTAAAACAAGAAAAGCACCAAGAAATTCTTTTAGTAGAAATACAAGAGAAAGCTCAGGAACTGTTACCAGAATTGAGTTAGGAAACTCATTAGAGAACTTTAAAACAAACATCTTGAGCACAATCAGTAACCAATTAGATACCCTAAAACTGAAAAAGAAACAAAAAGAAGAGATTGTTTTAGCAATCTTCTGTCCTAGATGCCGAAAGAAGCATGGTGAGAAAGAATGTCCATTAAATGTCATAGAAAACTGTGGCCTGTGTACACTAGAGCACCCCACATTTGAGTGTCCAACTTTGTTTGAACTACAAGCCATGTATAGGGGAGAAGGAGTCTCACAGGAACAATCATACCCTTCCAGAAGACCTTGGAGAGCACAAAACCCCAATGCATTTTATGACCCTAATGCACAGTATCAACAACAACAATGGGGTCCTCCCCCAATGACCTATCCACAATGGACACCTCAGCAAGCTCAAACTCAACCTTGGCAACAAGGTTGGAGGGGGCCTGTGTATGGGAAACCCTCTTACCCTACATATCCACAGTATCCTGCAAACATTTCCCAATTACTACCTAGATTTAACCCACCATAGATGTAAGCTTTAATCCCACCTCCTATACAACAACAATTTATAACCTCCTTGAACCCTAATCAATAGCAGCAAGCACCTACAAATGCCAATCAACAGCCATAAAACCAAGCTTCCCACAACCCTCTGAGACCAACAACAATCCTTGCCCAACCAATCCCTAACACCAATAATCGACCCACTCACCCTGTGCATAATACAGAAGTTCAAACCTTTCCCACCTATGAAATTCAACTACGATTAGGGAAAACTGTAATTCAATCAAACCCTAGAGTAATAATGCAGGAAGAAAATGATTCTAAAGAAGAAAAAACTCAAACCACCCCTGTAGAAGAAGAGACTTCCCCTCCTATTCCAATCACTTCTCAGTCTATACAAGTACCTCAACAAGTTAATCTTCCACCCTACCCCGAAAGACTATTTGTGAAGAAACCTGACCCACCCTTGCACAGAGATATAGAGGATGAATTATGAAATGTATGTATAAAAATACTTCTGCTGCAAGCCATTAAGAATATCCCCATATATGCCAAAATCATAAGGGATATTTTCCTTAAGAAACCAGGAAGGAAGAAGAAGGAACCTCCCCTTGTTCAGGTGGTGGGGCAATTATTTGAATTTATTTCTGAAATTCCATACAAATATAATGACCCTGGGAACCGAGTAGTCAGTGTTGAAATTAATGGTATTTCCTTACCAAACACACTCATTGATTTCGGTGCAGTAATTAATGTAATGCCTTTTGAAACTATGCAAAAGCTCCAAATCAACCAGTTAAGACCAACCCAAACCATGAGAGAGTTGGCAGATAAGTCATTCATTAACCCTGCAGGAAGTTTAGATGATGTCATAGGCACTCTAGCTTCTTGGGAATATCCAATAGACTTTCTAGTCATCTATTCTAAATCATCCTCTAAACCGGGACACCCTGTGGTCCTTGGATCTCCTTGGTTGGCCACAACAGATGCCTTTATCAGTTGTCTATTTGGTGAGATGACTATATCCAATGGCACACATAGCCAAAAGCTTTTCCTCTTTCCTCCTGCCCAACCGGCACAGGAGATACTTGTCTGGTTAGAAAACCCTTATGGAGAAGAAGATTGCATCAGACCCCTGTTAACACTTGAACATGTAAAAAGAATGCAAGAACAATAAGATGAACAAGTCTTAAGTTTATTTTTGGCTGATACAAATTGTATTGAATATCTGAGGTCTTTTGTTGAGTTGTCACACATTTTTGGTTCCGAATTTCAACAAACTTGCCACCCCGATATCACTCAATTATATACTTTATCACCAGCTCCCTCAGAGAAGGAAGAATGTACTGAACTTGTTGAGATTATCCCAAGAAAACCTTTGTATATCAACTCTAGTTTGGAACTAGAACAAAAGACACAAGTAATTGAAATGCTCCAAAGACAATTTGATTCCTTTGCATGGGATTATGCAGACATGAAAGGCGTTCACCCTGACACATGTGCACATCATATCTACACTAATAACCAAATCAGACTAGTTAGACAGCCTCAACGAAGGATGAATCCGTCCCTTAAAGATATTGTAAAAGAGGAATTGCAAAAAGTCCTTCAAGCCAATCTCATATACCCCATTTCAGATAGTCAATGGGTGTCTCCACTTGTCATAGTTCCCAAGAAAAATGGTAAGTGAAGAATATGTGTAGACTTCAGGGAGTTGAACAAAGGCACCCATAGGGATTATTTTCCCTTACCATTTATTGATCAGGTGTTGGATACCTTGTCTGGAAAGAAGTATTTTTCGTTCCTAGATGGGTTTAGTGGTTATAACCAAATACAAATAGCACCCAAGGACCAGGAGAAGACCACTTTTCAAAGGGTTGTCCTAGCCATTTTCTCTGACCTGAGCAATGATTGCGTGGAAGTCTACATGGATGACTTTACAGTCCATGGAAAAGACTTCCAGGAAGCTTTGACCAGTCTAGAAAAAGTCTTTATTAGGTGTAAGGAAACTATTCTTTCCCTAAGTAATGAAAATTCAAAGATGATGCTCACTGAAGGTATTGTTTTGGGACATCACATATCTGGAACTAGAATGAGAGTTGATCTGGAAAAGATTCATATTATCACACAAATCAGAATACCTTCCTCACAAAAGGAAGTTCACAGATTTTTAGGGCATTCTGGCTACTATAGAAGATTCATTCCGAATTTTACAAGCCTAGCTACCCCTTTATTGAAGTTATTATCTAAAGAAGCCGAATTTAAGTGGGATGATGAATGCCAAATATCTTTTGAGATTATAAAATAGAAATTGTCAACTACCCCTGTATTAAGAGGACCAAATTGGTTCCTTCCTTTTCATATCTATACCGATGCCTCAGACATAGCCGTTGGGGAAGTTCTTGGAAAAAGGGGAAATCAAATGCCTTATGCTATTAACTTCGTCAGTAAAAATCTGTCTCCATCTGAAATTAATTATATGGTCACAGAAAAAGAATTTCTAGTTGTGGTCCATGCTATCAATAAATTTAGACACTATATTACAGGATATCAAGCTTTTGTACACACTGATCATTCAACCATCAAATTCTTAAAGAACAAACCTATAACAAATCCTAGAGTTACAAGATGGATATTATTATTACAAAAGTTCAATATCAACATTACTGATAGACTTGGTAAGGATAATCTCGTGGCTGATTTCTTATCTAGAATGATTTATCTAGGAGATAACGCACCAGTAGAAGATAACTTTCCTATTGAAAATTTGTTTTCTATTTCTACATTCACTCCTTGGTATGCAGATGTAGCTAACTATCTTGTGATAGGGAAGATGCCTCAGAAATTGTCTCCAAGAGAAAAACAGAAAGTAATTTAGCTAAGTGCAAACTACATGTGGCACGATGATTGTCTCTACAAAACAGGACCAGATTTGGTAATCAGGAGATGTGTAAGGGAAGATGAAATTCATGATATTTTGCAAGCCTGTCATGATGGCCCTTGTGGAGGACACTTCGCAGACAAGAGGACCGCTTATAAAGTTCTACAATATGGTTATTATTGGCCTCATATTTTCAAAGATGCTAAAACCTATGTATCCAATTGTGATGAATGCCAATGAATGGGTAAGCCTACTGCATGAGACCAAATTCCACTTCAATCCCAAGTATTCATTGAGCCTTTCGAGAAATGGGAATTAGATTTTGTAGGGCCCATTAACACTGCATCTAAAAAGAAAAAGTACATACTTGTATGTACTGAATATGTGACTAAGTGGGTTGAAGCAAAAGATTTACCAGCTGCAAGTGAACAATCAGTGGTAGATTTCCTTTTTAATGACATCTTTACTAGATTTGGTGTACCTGTAGAAATTGTGACTGATCAGGGAACTCAATTTACCTATAATCTAGTCAAAGCTGTTACAGAACAGTACCAAATTAAACACAGGAAATCTACACGCTACCATCCATAGGCAAATGGACAAGTAGAATCTACCAACAAAGTTATTGAGTCCATTCTTACCAAAATAGTACAGCCACACCACAAGGACTGGGTTGACAGATTACTAGAAGCCTTATCAGCTTATAGAATCACCTGGAGGAATACAACAAGACATACACCCTACGAGTTTGTGTATGGGAAGTAGGTACTTCTACCCATAGAATTCCAGATCAAAACCTTCAGGATTGCAGTACAAGTTGGCATGAACTTGGATGAAGCCCAGCAACAAAGACTCTTGTAGCTTAATGATTTGGACAAAATCAGGCAAGAAGCACTTCAAAGAACCACCCTCATTCAAGAGCAGAGAACAAAATGGCATGACAAGTATCTCAAAAAGAAAAATTTTCAATAAGGAGATTGGGCCCTATTGTAGGACAACAGATTCAAGAACTTCAAAGGTAAGTTAACTACTCGTTGGATGGGACCTTACGAAATTGACAGTATCTATGATAATGGTTCAATCAGGATAAAGACAATTGATGAACAACAAACACCACTACTTGTGAATGGTCACTGGTTGAGAATTTAAAACAAACCCCTATCAAAAGAGGAATTTTTGACTTGTATACTACAAAACTCAGGTATGCAGGTGATCAGTAAGGAAGGAGACCTTCCTACTGATCCAAATTGATTGATTGGTTTATTTTTAAACTTTTGTACATAGGTGTGGATTGTGTTTTGTTAATAAGCTTAAGCTAACAAGGGATTCTTACCTCCTTTTGTTTTACTTTCACATTTTATCTTTGTAAGTAGATTTCTATAATTTATTTTGATCCTTCAAGAACTTGCTAAACATCAGTTTGTAGGCATCAAAAATACTTTGTTCTACTCCGGTACTAGAAATCCTGTTCTGGTCTGGTACCAACAGTCCTGTGCTGGTTCGGTACCAGAAGTCTGTCCTTATATGGTACTATCAGGACACATCACCTAATTGACAAGGAATTCTACGCATATTTCAAAATATTATGTCAATTAATATGAAGTATGAAGCCATGTAGTAACCACTTAAGTTGGAACCAAGAAGCCAAATGCAACATCAAATGGTAGCCCTTGTAAAGCAATAATTTCTTTTGGTTCTATTGCTGACTAAAGAGAAGTATCTTTAATTTCTTTTGGTTCTGTTGCTAGCTAAAAGGAAGAATTTTTAATTTCTTTTGGTTATGTTGCTAGCTAAAAGGAAGTATTTTAATTTATTTTGGTTGACAAAGAAGACATAATCTTTACCTATGATTGTTAAAAGAACCATGCTTAATCTGCTTCAAAGTCTAGAGGTTGCCTTTATCCAGTATTTCAGCATGATTAAAGGGATAAAAACTATATTATCCTACAAGTAACTATCTCACCCTAACTAGACTTCAATAGTATTCATTGGATTATCTTTTCTAAAGAGTAACATATGAGTATATGAACACTCTCTGTCATGGGCACACTAGGAAAACTTTTATGGAAGAGGATGTATCAGTACCCTAAGGTAACTTTAGGTCATTCTCTTATGGAAAAACTCAGACAAAATTATACATCTGGATCCAATGTGCAATACAAAAGTTTATTTTTCCTTCAAACAAATCTTTAAAGACATCCAAATAAGATAATATACCTTCCAACCCAATACCATCCCATCTTGTAAAAAGGTTTTCAGACGAGCCTCCCCTGTCACCATGCAAAAGCACTCTTTAATAAAAATCGAAATAGGTGACTATGAACAAGAAGCCTCTAATGGAAAAAGGGTTTAAGAGACTAACCCCCTGGGATACTGAACAGGTCTGCTAGCAATGGGGCATTCTGCCTGTTGGCAAACCCATCAGGGTACTTAACAGGCAAACCCATTAGGGTACTTAACAGGCCTATTGGCAATGGGGCATTCTGCCTGGGAAAGGGATGTCTCTCACTAATTATCACAACTACCCCACTGGAGAACTGAACAGTCTTGCTGGCAGTGGGTTCTAGTTGAGAAATGTCTCATCTATACTTTCCTGATTGAAAAATCCACTTTTTTCATCTAAAAGATGAACACAACAAACAAAACTCATTGTTAACATTTATGAGATACAACTCCAGATTAATAAACAAAGATAATTATTACAAGAAAATGTCCATTTGAGAATTACCCTAAGTCAAACTTACCGGTCTGACATCTAAAGCCTACATTACCTAAGAAGGAAACTTCTTAAGAGTGGAGCCCTAACTAGGGAGTCTCATCTACTTATACTGTGAAATTTATCCATAACATCTAATGATAGTAAATCTCTGAAGCAAGTTAGGTTGGATCTGTTCTTTCAGCAAAAATATAAACACCTCCCTGTCTTCACTACTGAATGCTACCCTTGTCAATAAGTCATCAAAAGAAAGGCAATTTCAAAATTGTTAAGCATGTGATCATATGCTAGGTGATAAATGTACTTTTGGAATTTGATTTGGTTTCTTTTCTCTTATCATCTTTTCTCCATTATGATACAGAGTGTTGAATCTTCTTGCATAAGGATATGAAACATCCTTGGCATGGGGGAGGGTCAAAGAGCTCCTTCAGAACTCTTTTTCA
>JASDQU010751792.1:27040-37799 GCA_032191745.1 Picea mariana
TGTTGATGGCGATGCTCCTGCATCATACTTCTCTAGCAAAAAATTCACAGACTCCTATCCATGATATCCTGTATTGTTTTTCCATGCTTCTGAATATCATATTCATTTACCCAATGAGCATTCTCTGTTGGGTGGCCTTTCCACCTCACCAGGTATTCAAAATAAGTCTTCCTCTTGGCTTTCTTACCAATCCTCTGATCTATAATTTTCTCCATCTGTGGATTTTCTACTATGGGCATCTGCTTCTCCCACTATATCTCCTTTTGATCATCTGATCCTCCTACATCATCCATCATGTATGGGTACAGGTTAGAAACATTGAATATGGGTGATATTCCCACATCCTCTGGAAGCTCAATCTCATAAGCGTTTGCATCGAAATTTCTGAGGATTTTATATGGCCCTATTTTCTTCATCTTTAATTTGTTATATTTTCCCCTTGGGAACCTTTCCTTCCTCAGGTGTGCTAAAAATTGATCTCCAACTTCAAAATCAACCTCTCTCCTTTTCCGATCAAGTCATCTTTTATATTTTTTATGGCTATCCTGTAGTTGTCTCCTAATCTGATCATGAAGCTTTTGTATCTCTGCAGCAAAGTATTCTACTCCTGCACTTCTGAACTCATCATGTTTCAAATCCATCAACTCTGAAATTCCTATTGGATACATCCCATACACTATTTTAAATGGGATTTTTCCATTGCTCTTGTTTGAAGAATCATTATAAGAAAACTCTTCCTGGGGTATAATCTGATTCCACTGGTTATGATGTTCAGTGATCGAACTTCTAAATATATTTCCCAAACTATGATTTACCACCTCAGTCTATCCTTCTGTCTAAGGGTGATACGCATTTTCCATAGGTTTCTCCAAAAGTGTCCCACAAATTTGGTATCTTTGTCTAAGACTATGCTCCTTGGCAAGCCATGCAATCTCATAACCTCATTGAAAAATGCATTTTCTATGTGAGTAGCATCACTAGTTTTCTGGCATGGTATGAAGTGTTCCATCTTTGAAAATATTTCAACCACAACAAATATGGAATCACTACCCCTCTGGGTTCTTGGTAATCCCAACACAAAATCCATGATTATTGCATCCCACGGCTTGTTTGGAATAGGAAGTGAATGATACATACCAATTTTTTATTGCTTCCCTTTAGTGTACTGGAAAACTCTACATTTATCCAAAAAACTCTTCACATCAGATCTCATACCTGGCCAATGGTACAAAGAAATCAGTTTTTCATAAGTTTTATCATGGCCAAAATGTCCAGCCAATCCTCCACTGTGTTTTTATTTCAATAGGTTATCTCTCATTGAGAATTTTGGAATACAGAATTGGCTTCCTTTGAAAAACAATCCATCTTTAATTAGATACTCTATCCATTGACTTATGTCCCTTAGAAAAGGGTTATCACATCTTTCATAAGCCTCTTTCAAATTTGGATCTTCACGATACATTTTGTTAAGGTGTTCAAACCCTAAGGTCTCCACTTGAAATCCCTGCATAATCAGACATCTCCTACTCAAAGAATCAATAACTTTGTTAGCTCTACCACTAATGTGCTTAGTAACAAAAGTAAAATTCTGCATGAATTCTACCCATTTAGCATGTCTTTGGTTTAATTTCTCCTGTCTGGTTATGAATTGTAAAGCCTGATTATCACTATACAAAGCAAACTCATTTGGAACAAGATAGTGCCTCCACTTTTTCAGAGCTTGTATTACAACATAAAACTCTTTATCATATGTTGAATATTTTCTCTTACTGTCATTCAACTTCTCACTGAAATAAGTATCAGGCTTATTGTCTTGGCTTAAGACTGCACCAATAACTACTCCGCTGGCATCACACCTTACTTGAAATATCTTCTTGAAATTCGATAGAACCAAAATAGATTGTTCTATTATCTTCTCCTTCAATACTTTGAATATTTTTTTAGCTTATGTTGTCCAATTAAAAGAATTATGTTTTTTATTTATGGTGTCCAATATGGGTGCACAAACGTCACTGGAATTCTTGATGAATTTTCTATAAAAACTTGCTAATCCATGGAATCTTCTCACCTCAAATAATCTTCTCGGAGAAGGCCATTCTTTGATTTCCCTCACCTTTTCTGAATCCATATTCAACTCATTTGAAGAGATTACAAAACCCAATTATATGATTTATGTCTTCATGAAAGAAAATTTCTTCAGATTTATTAACAAATTCTCTTGTTGTAACCTCTTCATCACTAATGTCAAGTGCCTTAAGTGCTCTTCTTCAGTTTTACTGAAGACTAGGATATCATCCAAATATACAATAACAAACTTACCTATGAAATCCTTTATTACTTCATTCATTAATCTCATGAATGTGCTTGGGAAATTTGTTAAGACAAATGGCCTAAGAAACCACTCGTATAATCCTTCATTCATTTTGAATGTTGTTTTCCATTCATCTCCCTCTCTCATTCTTATMTGGTGATAGCCACTCTTCAATTCTATCTTGGAGAAAAAAATTGCTCCACTTAAGAAATCCATCAAATCATCCATTCTAGGTAATGACAATCTATACCTGATGGTGATCTTGTTGATGGATCTATAATATGTGCATATTCTCTAGCCTCCATCTTTCTTTGGACTCAACACACTTGGTACTTCTCGTGGACTTAGACTTTCTCTGACCAAACCTTTATCCAAAAACTATTGGACTTGCTTCTTGACCTCTTCATTTTCTTTAGGTGTCAACCTATATGATTCTTTGTTTGTTAAACTTGATCCTGGAATAAGTTCAATGTGATGACTAATAATCCTAATGGGTGCCAAAGAGCAAGGTAACTCATCCACCACAATATCAACAAAATTATCCAACAACTCCTGAATTTCTACAGGCAGATCATCCACAGAAGTACTTGTAAGGATGAATCTATCTTTTCTTACCACAACAAACTGCATCTCCTATTCCTTATTGACTCCGTTCAAAATTTCCTTCCCACTCATGAGAAGCTTGCTTGAGCTAGCTTCTTCCTTCAATTTCTTATCCTCCATTGGAAAAAACATATGTGTACGACCATTCTTCTCAAGGGTGTAAGTATTTTTCCGCCATCATGTCTGAAATATCTATCAAATTGCCATGGTCTTTCCAATAGAACATGACAAACATCCATGGGTATTACATCACACAAAATATCATCTTTATAACCTCCTATCTTGGATTCAACATTTCAGTATCGACTTACCATGACTTGGTGTCCCTTCTGCAGCCATGATACCTTGTATGGGTTCAGATCTGCAGTTGTCTCCAACTCCAGCCTTTCCACCATTTTTGTGGATACCAAATTATCAATGCTCCCACTATCTATGATCACCTTGCATGCCATGTCCTTGGTCTTGCAAGAAGTCTTGAACAGACTGTTCCTCTGGACTAGTTTTTCCACCTCCTTTTCTAGAATTAAGAGAATTTTCCTCATCATTAGGGATTTCCCATCTTCTGCTACCTCTACTTCCACATTATTCCTTTGATATTCTTAAATGTGAGCTTCTCCACCTCCTCACTTATTTTTCCTCTCAAGACAATCCCAAGACATATGCCATGTATTTCCACAGGAATAGTATTTCACTTCTTCTCTTCTGCCTCTTCCTCTTCCTTGAGAAAAATAGTTTCCTCCACCATATTGTCTCTGTTTGGAACTTCCTCCTCTTTCCGTATGACTGTGATACTTCCCAACTTCTGTTTTAGGCTTATGTAATTTCTCTCTAACTAGTCATCTACCTTTGCATGGACTTTTTCCTTTGTTTCACTGGCTTTTCTTTCTTTCCAACTTCTCCTCTTCTTTCAGTGCCACCTGATAAGCATCTTCTACCATTCTCATCATCATCATGCTGATTTCATCTTGGATTTCGTATCTTAGGCCATTGATATAGCTATCAACCTTTTCTTCATCACTCTTCCTATGTCCTACTTTGATGTTCAACTTATAAAATTCCTCAGTGTACTCCTTCACTGATAAGCCCTTCTGCCTTAGGTTTTTTAATCTCCTGAAAAATTTATCTGATAATACTTGGGTATAAACTTAACCTTTAACTTGGCTACCATCCTATCCCAATGTTTTATTTTTTTCTTACCTTTGCATCTTCTGTCATCTTGCAGTTCATCCCACCATAACACTTCATGTCCTTTTATCCTTGTGCCAACATGCTTCACTTTCTTCTCATCATCAATCTCCTCATAATTAAAGTACTTGTCTAAAGAACTTATCCAATCCAATAACTCCTCAAATTCCAATTTGACTTCATACATTGGGACTTCCATTTTTTCTCTGGCTCCCATTTTTACAATAGCTCTCAACAAGCGTTCCTCTGCAGCTTCTTCTTCTGCAGCTCCTTCTACTTCCATTTCTTCACTCTCATATTCACTAATGTCACTAGCATCAGGGGCTCTCCTCTATGTTGTCTCCATGGCATACAATATCACATAGAGTTTCTTCATTTATTCTTCAATGGCTGGACTTGCTACAGGTCTATCCCTGTGTCCTCTTGGCGACATAGCTCCAAGTTGTCTCCTTGGAGGAATAATACTAAAACTCCTCACTGAGCCAAATTTTAGGCTCTTATACCACTTGATGCAGACCTCACCATCTCACAGAGTCCGCGCGACCTCCCGGTCTAGGATCTTTCTAGTCGGGAATTGAGATTACCTCACGGGCTCCCTCTGAGCCAAAAATTTCAATATACAGGTCCTAAAAACTTCTTCCCGCATGCAAATTTTCCTTTTCAGGAGTTCTTGAGTGTTGGAAAAGTGTCCCCAGAGACCAAGGGATAGAACCATGGGCTAAAGCTTCAATCCCTGAAATTTTCGAGACTGTGGGACATTTTATCCCTCTTATCTCCCAACACAAATTCCGTGAACTACCAAACACTAAGTGACTAGATCAACGATTCATAATGAACATCAAGATCAATGACTCATATTACATTTTTGGGTTTTGACGATTTCTTCAAAATTCCCTCTCGGACAAATCTCATGGGTCGCCGAAAAGGAAATTTCACCGAGTCTCAGATCGACGGTCCTTAGGAACCGATGGATGGATGGTCCTAATCTATTCCCTTCGAGATTCAATGATTTCCCTGGATTTCCAAACTACACAAATTCTCATATTCCCTAAAGCATAAACATCGAACAATTTCTCCTTCCTCCATGTGTCCCCTTCTTGATCAATGGCTATGATGCCTTTGGGACTTCAAGGAATTTCCTCCTTGTCTGCACAATGATTTGATTTCACTGAAGTGCCAAGTCCTCAAAATGCTAGATATTACACCACACTTCCTCTCCAATGAGTGGTTGGGATTGAATCTGGCCTTCGGGCCTTAGGGATTCCAAACAACACTGTGCTCTATTTTCCCCAGAGTGCCAAACCTCCAAATATGTTGCCACGCGACCTTCTAGTGATCAACGGTCCAGATCAATTCTAGACTTCAAGACTCTTGAGAGATATAAATTCTCTTCCCGTTTTTCTCCCGGAGTGCCTATCCTCCATATCTTCCAATCTGTTGATGTGTGTCCTCTCCAATGGATGACCCAGATGAACTATGGGTCTTCAGGACTTTGGGGTTACTCCACTCCTAACTTCTTCCGGAATATTAGTCCACTGGAGTACATGATCTGCTGACACATTTCCTTAGATTTTGGATGGCCATGATTTACTCCAACATTAGGGATTTTGGGGGTCCCGAATTCTCCACCCACCAAATCTCCCGAATACATGAAGTCTGCAGGACTTTTCTGATTAAAGCTCGCACAATTGCTCCTAATGGAACGACTATCAAATCTCCTGCAAACTCTCAAATGAATCTTGACTGTAGATCTTCGATCCTCGATAAATATTCCTTTAAACTTTATCCCCGACTTCTCTGAAAGCGCGAAGTATTAAATACTTACAAGGTTAAATCCCTTGCAAATTCTTTTGGATCTAAGGGTGATAAAAGACCCTGGATCCTCTCAAACAGGTCTCATTCATTCGACTCTTTAAATAACAAATCTTATCCTCCTTAAAGATTTTGACCTCTATCCTTCCTGAGCTTGACTGCACGAGATAAATAGGATCTCTGGTGCCCTCCTGTATGCTCCTCTGGCACTTTAGAGATTTTGACTTAGAAATTTTCTAAGTCCCTCCCATGGAACTCTTGTAGACGCTATCTCTTCTGATCTTTGTTCCTTCGAGGTTTATAGACCTCTAGCACACTTCTTGCAACCCTTGAACTTTTGAGAATTTTTGGACTTAGAGATTTTTGGGAAAAAATATCCCTTACTCACTCCTTGCGCTCATCTCCTCTGAGACTTCCTCAACACTTAAACCAATTATTTTCCAGATGCACTCCTTGCACGGGTCTTCTCCAATCTTTTCTTTCCCCTGAACAACTATGCTCTCTTTGCAATTCAACTGGACAACTGTGCACTCCTTTCACTTCCACTGTAAATTAATGTTATCTCTTCTGAGCTGCTAAGTCTATATCAACTCGACCTACGCACTCCTTATGGGCATTGTGCACTCCTTGCACCAGGAATCTCATAATAGAAACAAATGAAACTTATAGAAACATCAAAGGTTTCCACACTTAACCACGAAAAACATATTCATGCATAAAATATACATAAATAGATAAAACCTAAAGAAACATCACATGTACTGAAATAATTTAGATGAGCACAACACCATACATTTGGAATCAAACCTCTCTACTTCTATCTATTCAGTAAAATATGTACATGGACTCATATATCTCTCTGAAACACTCTACAATAAATAGAATCTATAGAAATCACATTCAACAACCCTCTAAGATAATTATCAACACCCTCAATTGGGCATACAATACATATGTTTATACATGAACAGGCTCATCGATCTTTCCCTCCAAACTACTTTAATTCTATCCTATCAGAATTTAAAACATCTATCTGCTAAGGATTTATTACAATAAATGACTATTACAATCAGACATGAGCTAATGCTTAGTATCTGTACAATATGATCTTGAATTAAAGAAAATACAATATATTGCGATCTCATGAAATAGACCAAGCCTCAAAACATTAAAAGGTCTTTAATTATGATATTTTCAAAATATCAAAATGATGCACCCTCCTTGGGATCAAAGCTGATTTGAAATGTGCACGATGGATGTTGAGTTGTCCTCCACTTGGCCTCTTTAAGTGCTAATGGTGATGCTCTTGCATCAACGTGTAAGTTCAATTTACTTGACCTGTAATTAATTAAACTTGTTGCTAGGATAATCTGGGTATGCAAAAGAAAAGGGATTTCTATGAACTGTTGATAGTCCTCATAAAAGAAGTAAGTGATATGAGCGTATGATCCAACTCATATCATCATGGTTGTACTAAAGAGAATGTAAATACCTATTGACCTGGGTACTTGTTTATGTGTGAAAATGCAACATGCGGATATGTTGTGATGCATATGGTAATGAGAAAGCATGTATATAACATGAAAATAGACTTATTATAACCTATGGTTAGTTGTAAGGTATGGTTTGTTGATGAATCATTTTGGTCATTGATGACTTGATGTAAGTAGGAGAGTAACAACATGACTGAAATGTTGATAATGCTATTGCATATAACTCTATGAAGATGAGGAAGAATGACTAAGGAAATGCTTATCTAAAGTTAGGTAAAGGACGTGCTTGGGCACTTCTAGATGACCATGGATCATATTGACATATAGAGGTGGATTATAGCCATATAATTATGTCTTGGTATGCTCAAGTAACAGTAAGAGGGAAAAATACTAATAAGAGGGAATTTAGGAAAGGATTCATGTGGTAAATATCTATTTACAAAGAATGGTTTGAGGCATGAAGATAGACTAGAATTATTATCTTGTTTCTCATTTCCCAGTGTTGTAATTACCTACTTATGTTTTTTGAATTGTGGAATTCTTTAGTAGCAGAAGGGCAATAGTGTTTTCTTGCTGGTTGTTTCCATGTAAAGAGGGTAGCATGATTATGAACATTCCTATGAGACTTTTCATGTGATTGACTGTAAGATCTCATTAGAGGGATGATATTAAGATCAAATAAATGAATAGGAATGATATAGAAATTTGCAAGTGATGCACATGTATTATGTATGAGTATATGTATACTAAAGGCATGGTATGACTGCCTGAATAAGTGAGATGTGAGGAAATATTTGTAATTGCCCAGATTGGATAATGTTATGGATACATAGCTAACTCTATTTTAAGAATACCATTTTCTTTGTTTGAACAATTGCTTGAGGAGGGTGTACTCCATTCCTTAGAAAAAGCTAATATAAAATGATGAAAGAGAAATGAGCAAGAAGTTCTTTGTTATTATGATAGAAGGAAAAATGAATACGCCTCTAAAAATTGTATGTAAATGATTGTGAACAATCATGAGTTAAATTATTTTAAATAAATATGCATATGAAGTTATAAGTGTTCCTATGGTAGACACACAATATGATGATGCATGTGGTTAAGTGTAGGAAAGCACACTTTGAATACAAACTAATAGAATAATGTGCATGTGTGAATGCACAATCTGAATGCATAATAACAATGCATGCTTATATTCCTTATGGAACATTGGGTAATCTCTAAAATTATGAAGCTTAGGTTGACTCGAGATTGAGATTATTTCAAGTAATGATGGATATGCAACAAGGGAATTCCATGCTAAGACAGTTCCATGTGGAGGAACTGTGTGAAGACTCTTTCAGGAGAACAAAGCCATAACCTTAATGACTGCTAGGAATTAGACAATGGGCTACAAAGCCTATTTGTATAAGAATTATAGATTACATTTTAAACTATAATGCATGAATGAAAGACATGCAAATGAATTTTGACAATTCTGATTTATGTTTGGTAAAGGTGCAGAATGCACTGATTCATAATTAATTTGTGAACTAAATCTTGCTGATGTGAGTATGTTGTTACATCCAGAAAAGGTCAAGATGAAACTTGGATGAAAATAATCAAGGAATAGATAAAGAAAACCCCAAAAGGGATAGATTTAAGAAGAAAATAAGGAGAAAAAGGAGGAGCACTTTTCTCATTCTAAAACTCTGATCTGTCTAGCAGAGTTGCATGCCTTAAAAGAATAGTTGTGAAAGTTTAAGAAAAGGAAATTACTAAATATTTTTAAATGAATGATATTGGTTAAAGACATGTTATACAAAGGAAGAGAAGCCTTGGAATTAATTCAATTGAACTGAAATTTCCCGATTGTGCAAAGGAGTTGGAAAAAGGAAAAAAAAAAGCTTGACTCTGCTAGCGAGAAAACCCCCCTTTAACTACACAAGGGTTCATAATGTAGGCAGAGAATATCTAAAAGATAATTGATTCTCAATACTACCCCAAACATACCAAAACTAATATAAATAAAGAAAAGAGAAGAGATCGGGTAACTATACCTCTAATCTCATGTCTAGTGATGATCTCCTCGCGCTTGGAAGTTCGACTAATTGCACGTCTCCTCCCAGGGCTGACCTACATACAAAGATTGACAAATGAAGAAATAAAAGAATGTTATTCCATATATAAGTTAGGGTTAGATGTTAGAATGTCAAGCATAAATCAATAAAAATATTCAAGACACCATCATTTGGGACAGGAAAATGTAATTCTTTTATTCATAACACAAAGATTATACCTTTACAATCTAAGTCGGCCACCGTTTCACGAACCTGGTCTGGGATCCTCCTCACCATGCTCCAAGTGCACCTTGTATGAACTTCTTCTCTCAACCTTCTGATCTCTTCTATGGAAGTGAATGGGTTAAATGGAGGAAGAAGGGGCTGATGAGGGAATGTTGAGGCAATTTCTCACAAAAGGCATCAATATATTGGGTAAGGAGGGGAAGTGAAATTGGGTAGATTTTCACTTTTCTTATGATTAGTTTTGAAATGAGACCCAAACACCTCCTTTTATATGACAAAAGTATGGTTATTCGGTTGGGTGACGGGCTATAGCAGGTGGATTAGTTGGGAAATTACCAATAGCCTGTCAATTTCAACGAATTCCTTGCAACTTTTGCAAGTATACACGGGATATAATGGTGAACATGAGTATGTATGCGAGTTTTAGTGGTGTAGAAAGCATATGTATGCAGGCAATAATGGTGCAGGGTGCACACATTTTCTAAAAAATGGTTTTTTAAGAAGATATACTCAACAATGCTTTGGAAAAAAAATGCATGTAAGAGGGCCAAGGTCATGTATGCATGAATATAGAAATTTAGGGTTATAAAAGATACCCCATAATGTGTGAGGTCAAAAGAGAAACTGATGGCCGAAATACAGTCCCCTCTTTTTGGAATATTTGATTTTTTTTGTCTTTTTCAATTTTTTAAAGATCTTGAAAAAAAATAAAAGAATGATACGTTACAAAGGAGGGACGAGTGTCATAAGAAAGAATACTATTTCCAAGTGCAAGGAACACACTAGTTCTCAGACCAAGGATACATGTGCAGGAAAAGGACACTTGGGGAAAATTCCTCCATGGGTTAAGGTGTCAGGTCATAGAGGCAAAGTGCTACAAGGCTTGTGTATAAGGCCTGCTTCAAAGGTTCAGTTGAGAGAAACATGGAGCCAACATTAGGCCAAAGACGTAGAGATGAAAATGTGATTAAGAAATACACAATGAAACCCCCTTCAATGTAATTTTAATGAGCCAAGAGAAGGTAATCTTGGTAGTTTTTTCACGTTTAGAGAGTTTGAAAAAATGT
>JASDQU010751793.1:3499-17675 GCA_032191745.1 Picea mariana
CTTTTCAAGTGCATCCAGTGCGCATTGTGGACCGGAAAATCAAGCAGCTCTGGAATCGATCCATGGGGCTTATAAAGGTCCAATGTACTTGGTATGGCCCTGAGGACACTACTTGGGATAATGAGGATGAAATGCAGACAAAATACCCGCATCTTTTTTAGGATATTTGAAAATTTTGTTGTATATGGGTATATGATGCACTGAGGATAGTGCATAAATAAGGGGAGGGGATTGTAATATCCCTCGGATAAACCCAATTGTAAATGTAAGATAAATGTACTTAAGTTGGTGATTTGTTTTGACATCATTTTTTAATGCACCTTTCATGCCATAGTGCGTGCACGTACTGTGTAGTAAAATGATGTTGTGTGCACATACCCAGATACCACGCGTAGTATGGAGGTCAGTGAGCCTTGTGTATATGATATGTGTTATAGGATGGTGAGCCAGTTATTATAAGTTGGAATGCTTATGTTTTGGAATTAGGATAGAGCACCTAGATGTTAAAGGCCAGTGTGCCTATTTTATATATGTCTCATGATTAATATAAAATACATCGTTGCACGCAGACTGACCATGATAAAGAGATGGGGGACTAAACTTCACCAGTTAGGGAAAGGGAGGTCCAAAATTTAAGGGAAAGGGATAAGATAGAGAGCTCAAGCCAGAAAGGAATATTATATTAATATTTCTTAAAACATAAAGTATGTATAATTATTTTATCCTAAGTTCTAAAGTTGGGGACAAGTGGACCAAAGTAGCTTCCAACATGACAAGTGTCAATTTGGGGACATGCATACATATCGTGGGGACTTAGCTCACTTTCACATCTTCACCAGGATTCTTACGAACACCTTAACCATCATTCTTATTATCATATCTTCCATGATTCCATTGACCATTCAATCATCCAGTCAATGATTCCATGACCATTTTCACTCACGCAATCAGTTATCCTTTAGACATTCATTTCATTGTATCTGAGCCTATTTCCATAACCATTTCCTGTTGGTGTACCTAGTTAGCTTGGGAGCAGGATTGAAGAAGCAGGTTTTCAGGCCCATGGGAAATTGAAGAGGCGGGTTGTCAGGCCCGTGAGCAATTCTCTGAGTGGGAGAATTGATGGGGATTCATTTCCTGAAGGTGCTAAACTGCAGCTACAGTGCTCTGAGACTTCCTGTTTGGCCTGTTGCTGAAGCCCTGGAAGGGAAGTAGGGCAACCAAGGGACTATTGAGCAGAGAAGGGGCACACTTCCTTGGGTGGGACAGGCATGTGGGGAATGAGAGGTTGTAGGTTGTTAGTTGAGTGATCACCTAAGACAAAGTCTTTCTTGTTGTCCATAAGCATTTAGCCTGGTTAGTAAACCCTTTACCCAGGTGGATTTTATTCCTAGCTCGAGGGTGACTCACTGTTGAGAGTGATGAATAGTGTAGTCTAAGGTTGGGAGGTTCATGGATGGTCTGCACGTAGTTGGTGACAATATTTCCAAGATAAGTACCAATTGTGTGATAAATTTACATGCTGCATTGTTATCTATGTGCTTATGTTATGGTTTATCATATGTGTGATTATAAATGTCTGTATGTTTATGGGTATTTCCCTGTATATGCTACATGTTTTTGTTTACTTTTATTTCAGTATGAAATCAAATATTTACATAATGTAATTGTTTTTTTACGTTATATGTAAAGCTTCTGCAAGAGTTTTGTATGTATATGTTATAATTGCATGCAGTTTGAAGAGAAAATTTATGTGGCATAGCTCAGTTGAATACTGGGTATGTTACAGTATGTTCCGCAGTGAAAGAATGAAATTGTTCCCTTGTGTAGCATGGCCCAACCATGGGTGGCCGGGGACGTTACAAAAATAATATGGCATTTCCATCACAACATTCATAAAAATAGAATACAATATTCAAGGAAAGGAAACAAAAAAATCTAGACCGCATATGGCAGAGAAATTTAATGTTCACTTCATTAGGAAATAATAATATCCTGGTAGAAATAAATTTGAAATTATTGGATTACAGAGAGGGGGGTGAATCAGTAATAGATCTTTTTAATCCTTTTTCACCACAGTATTTAAGTGTTGTTTATCTTTATGATCAATTTACCATTATCATTCAACAAGTGTTGAATAAATAAACCATGAACAATTAGAAATCATACACATACACAATATACAAGTGTTTTTATGTGGAAACCCAATACGGGAGAAAACCAAATAATTCTTTTTCTTATATGTTTTTAAGAATTACATTCATTGGAAGCACCAACTTCCTTTATTCTCTAGTTGCAAGTGCAGGGAGGATCTAACCCCCTATATTTTCAGTCTACAACTTGAGGGAATATCCAACTCCCCAATTCTTTGGATACAACCAGATGGAGGTTACAACCCCCTATGTTATGCGACTACAACCATCTATCATTGCCTTGTCCAACCGCTCTAGAATATAAGTGTCAAATAACTAATGAAACCACTGCCACATTGTCACTATGAAATATACCATTGTATATCGATACAAATATGTGCCAACAACATGTAACCAACCTATACCAACATATACCAAATATATCAACAACCTGTACCAATAATCCCCTCAATAGATAAAATCTAATAACATAGATATCATACCCAAAATCACAAGAATATCACTCAAACCATGTGCATCTATGTCTCTCTAGTCATGTGCATACAATCATAATCATGTGTAATAAACCCTCACATGGACCAGACATAAAACCCTCATTGTTATGCAACCTCAAACTATACCAACAACTTCAACAACACACCATAACCCAAAACCCTCAACCATATACCACAAAACACTCAACCATGTACCAAGAAATACAAGATATGCCTCAACACTCAAACTAACAAGATGTACCAATGATAAATACCAGACATGCCAACACTCTATTTCTATAGATCTAGCCCATACAGTAAGTGCCATACAACCAATAGCCTCTCTATCGAAAATCCTCAATCTCCCATAGCCATATCTCATGTAGAAAACAATGTCCAACTACACATAAGAATATGACATACCTTTTGAACCTGTAGATAGATATGGCGTACCTGATTACTGAATAACTTCCTGGGAACTTGATTTCAGACTCTATATACTTGGCATTTGTATCTACTAAAGCTTTCATGGATTTTCCCAATTGTATGAGACCTATGCTTCTTTATCCCATGTATGTACATGGATTCCTCCATTGTATCCTGTGTACGTACACGACTTCCTCCACTGCAACCCATGTACACCTTAAAAGACTAGGGTTTTTTAGAAATTTTGCAACTCTAAAACTTTCACTATCAACCCTTCTTTGTTTCCTCAAACTTGCATAACTTAATATGTATCAATGAGTACCTACAATAAATATTTCACAAAGTAATATATATTCAATTTTCTTAATAGGTGCTAATAGGAGATTATTCCTCTGTTATTTTTACTCTCTAAGTAGCTTCCTCAAGGGGTTACCTTCTAACTAACTTTACCCATCTTCCTTATTTTAGGACTAACCCACTTCTAACCACTTTGTCCACTTACAACCAATTTATCCACAAATAGTAAACTCACCACTTCTAGTTGCAACTAATTTGTTTTTAATTATTTTCCTTTTGCAACAACTTAACTCATGATTAACTTGTGTTTACAACCACTTTGAATAGTAAACTTCTTCTAGGAAATTATAGAATAAATTAACTTATTTTACCTTCTAGGGGATTCTAGATAACTCATGGGGGTTCTCCAAATTCACAAGGCCATAACTCTCTAACTTTGAGGAGTTATGTGACATTCCACATATCATCAGAAATGGCATGACATGTATTATCCATCTAGAATAGTATTACCTACAAATACACTGATCTTCATACCTTTATACCTCAAACACACTTGAGTCCCTTAACCATATTGTCGGGTCTACCTAAATTTTCTACCGAGATTGATTCAAGGGTTGAAATCAAAGAAAACCAACCCCATTAATCAACAATATCCCCCTTTGGCATTGATGAAAACACTCTGATACAACACTGAAGTCATATCGCTCATGCCCCCCCTGTGACCATCACTCCCCCTATCATCTTTCCTCT
Source organism: Picea mariana (assembly GCA_032191745.1). Taxonomy (NCBI): domain Eukaryota; kingdom Viridiplantae; phylum Streptophyta; class Pinopsida; order Pinales; family Pinaceae; genus Picea; species Picea mariana. Next base: position 7,599 of record JASDQU010751793.1, read on the forward strand.
GTGTTATCTCTCTCCAAGCATCTAACTCTCTTTCCATGCATTTGATGAATATCTCCCCCTTTGTCATGAATGGAAAAGGTAAATTCCCATCAGGGCTTCTCCCCCTAATTGAACTGTCCTTGCAGCTGCTCCCACTAACTGAACTCTCCCTAAGACTACTAACCCAAAATAAATTGTCCTTTTTATGGTGTGTCCTCATATAAATCTAAGACATATAAGAATAGAATTCAAAATTCATCGTGGGGTAGAAACTATACCAAGTTTCTGGTGAAGATACCAAAAAGATTCCCTTGGAAGCGATTTTGTAAAGATGTCTGTTATCTTTTCTTTGGTCCCAACATACTCAAATTGAATGTTCTTCTCTGCAACTTGTTCCCCTATAAAATGATACTTTATTGGAATGTTATTTGTCTTGGATTGCATCACTGGTTTCTTTGAGATACTAATGGTGCTTGTATTATCACAATATATCGGAATGGGCTCATCATACTCAACATGTATATCTTTCAAAGTTTGTTTCATCCATAGGACCTGTGTACAACATGTTGTTGCTACAATATACTCTACTTAGATTGTAGGCAATAATATTGATGATTGTTTCTTGATTAGCCAAGATACCAAACAATCACCCAAGTAGAACGATGCTCCCCTTGTACTTCTTCAGTCATCAATGCAACTTGCCCAACCTGCATCTGTGTAGGCAATAAGTGATAGATCCTTTCCATTTGGATACCATAATCTAAACTCTTTTGTACCCTTGAGATATMTAAATATCCTCTTTACTGCTAGAACATTTGATTCCTTTGGTGTTGCTTGAAATCATGTCAKCCATCCAATTTCCTACATTACATATTGTCTAKATGCTGTCATATAAAGTAATCTTCYAATAATTGAATTGAACTACCTCTGATCTATAGACTTTGAATAATCATCTTTACTTAACTTACAACTAGTCTACAAAGGAGTATTTATTGGTTTGCAATATTCCATTATGAACCTCTTTAATTTTAGCATTTATGTAATATACTTGGTTTGAGAAATAAAAATGCCTTGTTTGTTTTGACATATCTGAAGACCCAAAAAGAAGGATAAGTATCCAAGTAGTGACATTTCAAATTCATTCTACATATCCTTTGCAAATTTCTGGCTCAACCTATCATCATCACTTCCAAATATAATATCATCAACATAAACTTCAATTAAAATAATATTATCTTGATTTACCTTGATGTATAGGTTGTTGTCTACATTTCCTTTCATGAACCCTTGTTGTTGTAAATATCTGTGTTTTCTGGAATACCATGCTATGGGGGCATGTTTGAGACCATACAACGCCTTCTATGACAACTTAAATCCTTTTGGTTTCTCAATGTAGACTTCTTCTTCTAGATTCCCATTTAGGAATGTTGATTTTACATCCATTTGATACACTTTAATATTCTTGGAGCATGCATAAGAAAGGATCAATCCGATTGCTTCCATTCTAGAAAATGGGGTAACGTATCTTCAAAATTGATATCTTCAACCTGAGTGTATCCTTTACATACCAATCTAGCTTTGTTCTTGGTAACTTGTCCATCTTAATTCAATATGTTTCTAAAGACCCATTTTGTGTCGATCATATTCTTGTATATTGGTCTTGGAACCAATTCCCAAGTGTCGTTCTTCTCTATCTGATCTAACTCTTCATCCATGAATTTTATCCAAAATTCATCCTTGCTGAATTCTTCAAAAATGCTTGGCTCAATCGAAGATAAGAGTGCTAGGTGAAGTTGTTCTAGTGAATGAATTATTCTTCTAGTATCAAACCCTGCATCTTTGTTCTCTATAATATTATCTGATGGATTATTCTTCTGTATTCTTTTGTTGGGTGTCTTTGGAGGTACTTGAAGGTCTTGTTCTTCTTTTTCTTTTGTTTCCAATTGCTCTTCTTCATTTTCTTCTTCTGCTACTTCTTCTTCCTTTGCTTCCTCTTCATGAGCCTATTCTATTGAACCATTTTATTCTTGCTTTATTATTCATCCACTTGTCCCATCAAATGTCACATTGATGTTTTCCACAATTTTTTTGAAACTTATATTAAATCATTTATATGCTTTCTTTGTGCTCGAGTACCCAACAAGTACACCTTTATTCACACGAGAATCAAACTTTCCCATTCTGTCATCTCCTCTGATGTAGCATTTTCTTCTAGAAACTCTGAAGTTATTCATGTTCGTTGATCTCCCTTTCCATATCTCATAGGGAGTTTTCTTTTTGTTTTTTTTGAGAATTACTTTGTTTTGAATGTGAATTGTTGTATGAGTTGCATGTGTCCAAAAAACATCTTTCAACTTGGGATCCATTAACATAGTTCGATCCATTTCCAGTATTTTCTTGTTCTTCCTTTCGACAACTCCATTTTGCTGTGGTGTCTTAGCAACAAAGAATTTCCTTTTTATCCTATGTTTTCTACATAATTCCATAAATTCCTTTTAAGTAAACTCTCCTCTATTAACCGATCTCAAACATTTGATTTTTGAATCTATTTAATTTTCACCATTTTCTTGTATATCTTGAAGTTCTCGAAAGCTTCTGACTTCTTCCTGACAAAAAAAGATGCAGTCATTTTTTGTATAATCATCAACCAATAGCATAAAATACTTCTCACCTTTCAACCCCTTTGTTCTAGTTGGTCCAACTAGATCAATATGCACAATTTCTAGCAGCTTTGTTGTGGAGTATTCTTTTGACTTGAAGCTAGTCTTGGTTTGCTTTCCTTGTTGACAATGCTTGCATAAAGTGTTGATTAGCTTTGTGATCTGTGGCATTTCTTTGACTACTTCCTTCATGCTTAATTTGACAATATTATCAAAGTTTATGTGACCCATTATTTTGCGCCATAGCAAAACTTCATATTCCCTTCCTAGAAAACACTTTTCATTTCCAATTTCACTTAATACATATATGTTTCTTGAAGTTCTTACAGCTGTTGCAACCACTCTTCCTGAACCTACTTTTCTTATCCCACACTTTTGTGAATCAAAAACAAGTTTGTGACCTTGGTCACACATTTGAATTACACTCAGAATATTTTGTTTCATATCTTTCACTAGTAGAACATTCTCTCCCTTGGTATTCTTATTTCCAATTTTGACTATGCCTCTTCCAATGATTCTAGTTGAGTTTTCGTTTCCAAAGAAGATTGATTTGTCTCTTTCCTTTCTTAATATCAAAGATTTGTCCTCATCACCTGTCATGTTCTTTGAGCAGCCATTTTCAACATACCAACCATGCATATTGTGTTTAGCTTGTAGATCAAGTGTGCATTCTTCATTGTTGAACTAATTTTGATTCCTTATCCATATTATTTGAGGTTCTTGTTTGGGACTGTTGTTATTCTATTGTGATTCTCTTGGAGGAATTATCATTCTACAATCTTTGGCCATGTGTCCAAAGTTTTTTCACTTGTATCATTCCATCTCAGTACTCAAGGATTCAAACCTGTTGTAGATTTTGTTCTGTGTTTCACTAGGCCTTCTTGAACAATCATTTCGTTCATAAATTTCATATTTGTATATGTTCCTGTTATTTTCTCTACAATTCACAACCTTATGTCCAAAATTGTCACATGAATAACATAAACCAAGAAATATAGTTTGATACCTAGGAGCTGTAGATATTCTAAAATGAGTTACTCTTCTGAACCCTTCTTCTTCTTGAGGCCTTCTTGTTTTTTACTGTCATTGATTCTGAAATCTAAATCTTCTAGGTGGAAGAGTTTCTTTGTGATCTTCCTTTTAAAACTTCTTATCTCCTATGATTGTCTCTGTGTAGCTTCTTGGTTTTGTTTCTTAATTTGTTGTTTTGGATCTTGACCCCTTTTCTATTTGGTTGTATCCAAGTCTGGGCTTGTCATGATTCATCCTTTGACTACTAATAATCTTGTCGAAAAATTTGGAGTTGTTCTGCATGATTTTATTTTGAATATCTTTTCTCAATGTGACAATCTTTGCTTCCAAATTTCCAATGATATTGTCTCTTTATTCTACATGTTCTCTAAGTGTTTATTTAATTATCTTTTCTTCCCAATTTTGGATTTTTAATTTAGTAATCATCTGCTCTAGTTCTTCGGAGTCTGAATTTTGAACTCCTCTTTCCTTTAGTTCTTCTTGAAGTGACTTGTTTCTTTTTMTCTCATTTTATAACTTCTATGGCACTTAACAATTCTTCTCGGTAGTCAACTTATGCCTMTTGATATTCTTCTTTGGAGCCTTCTTCATCAAAATATTCTATTACCATGAATAGAACCCTTTATGTGTCACTTTCATTGGCTTCATCTTCATCTGATGAGTTGTTGTCTTATTTGCTACAACAGATTTTCTTGAAAAAAATATTTTTGGTTATTTTCCCTTTGTATGTTTTTTTTCTATTTGAATCATCTTCTTCATTCCTTTTTTTTCTTATGGGGAAATTTGTTAGCAAAATGGACAATACCATTACAATTAAAACAAACCAATGGAAGCTTACCTCTATATTTTTCGGTTCCCTTTTTCAGTCTTTTGAAAAAGTTGGCTACTTCTTCATCATCCTCTATGATGTCATTGTTGTTTCTATCTATGTTTTCCTTTTGATTTCCCTTTTTCTTTGACTTCTTGGATGATTTGAATGTTGCTTCTTTTGTAATTGTATTATCCTACTCTTTTCTCATCTCATATGCTGCAAGTGTCCCATGTAGCTCATATATGGTCAATGTAGATAGATCCTCTCTATTATAATGCTAAAATATTTGAATCAAATATCATTGGTAGAGATATCAGTACCATTTTGACAACGACTTGTTCATTTACCTCATCTCCCAAGCCTTTGAAATTTTTTACTATTTCATCAACTCGTAGAAAGTAGGAAGTTATGTTCTCATCTTCATTCATCTTTAGTTGTTCAAATTTTGCTCTAAAAATTTGAAGTTTAGCTTATTTGACTTTCTCATTTACTTCATATACATTCTTCAACTTGAACCAAATTTCCTTTGCAGAATCACAATGCATAACTTTGGTGTAGATTGATTTTGAAAAACCATTCAGAAGTGCACTTGTATCTCTTGAATTATTATCTTCAAGTTTCTTTCCATCTTTATCTATTGGAAGAATGGTTGGTGCTTTGTATCCATCTACCAATGATAACCAAACATCAAATCCTAGTGCCTGTATATCTTCATTCTTCAGCTCCATAAGGCATAATATTCTCCATCAAATTGTGGTATCCCAATCTTATAGTGATCCATGATCTCCTTCCATTGGTTAAATCGTCTCTTGAAGGACCTTCTCTGATACAAATTGTTGGATTACTGAGAGGGGGGTGAATCAATAATAGAGATTTTTAATCCCTTTTAACCACAGTATATAAGTGTTTTTTATATTTATGATCAATTTACCATTATCATTCAACTAGTGCAGAATAAATAAACCATGAACAATGAACAATCATACACATACACAATACACCCATGTTTTTATGTGGAAACCCAATACTAGAGAAAACCACATAATGCTTTTTCTTATATTTATTTAAGAATTACATTCATTAGAAGCACCAAATTCCTTTGTTCTCTAGATGCAACTGGAAGGAGGCTCCAACCCCCTATATTTTAAGTCTACAACCTGAGGGAAGCTCCAACCCTCCAATTCTCTGGCTACAACTAGATGGAGGCTACAACCCCCCATGTTCTCTGAATACAGCCGAAAGGTGGCTATAACCACATATCATTTGTTTGTCTAACTACCCTAGAATATAAGTGTCAAATAACTGATGAAACCACTACCACACTATCATTGTGAAATATACCAGTGTAAACATGTACCAATCTATGCCAACAACCTGTAACCAACCTATACCAATAACATATAGTCAACCTATACAATTAGCATGTACCAATACCCTATAGCAACATATACCAATTATATAAACAACATGTACCAATAATATCCTCAATAGACCAGATCTAATAACATAGATATCATACCAAAAATCACAAGAATATCACTCAAACCATGTGCATCTATGTCTCTCTAGTAATGTGACATACATTTGCATACAATCATAATCATGTGTAATAAACCCTCTATTGGCACAGGGGCAGACCCAGGGTTCAACTCTAACAGCGAACCAACAAACCCTAAGTACTAGCCCTTACGACAACACCTGTGAAGCAAATGAAGTCTCACCAGAAGTAGCAATAGGGGGGTTGCAGGACACAGGTGTCTACAACCAGGGGAAATGCAAGATGGTTCAAAAAAAAACAACGCAAAATAACCTAGATATTCTTAAGAGTATTATGCCTAACTCTGTGAAGTAAATTATATCTTCTTATCTTCGAGAGGAAACATATTAGTGTAATAACAACATAAATAACAAAGCATCAACCACATGGAACAAAAATATTTTAAGTGGTTCACCCTCTCCCTAGGGCTACGTCCACAGAGCTATTTTTATTGATAGAATAAATGAAGATATACAGTTCTGTTTGCGCACTCAATTGCAGGTCCTTCTCTCTCTCTTCCTCTTTATTTCTTATCCCTGCACACCCAGCTACAGAGTAGATCTTCACACCCAGCTAAAGACCCAAAATACAAGAATATGCTAAAACATAACACTTCTATATCTCAACACCATTATCACCTGCATCTCCTCTCAACTCTTCTATACCTCTATTTATACATTCCATGACTCTTACAAAACCATGTACCGAAGCTTGGGTGAAAAAACCCTAGGAGTCAAAACCCTAGGTGTTAAAACCCTAGTTCCACATAACTCGCATTTTATGGACTTCGTCAACCAGTTCCTCCTTCTTCTCCGTGAGGTGCTCCAAAGAACCCATTAGTGTCTTCTTCTGCTTGTTGACTTGTCCACGATCTATCTTCTTTGTTGTTTTGTCTTCCTTGATATTTTTTTTCAACAACTTGCTTTCCTTTACTTTGTTCCTTCTTTTATGCTTCTTTAACCACTTCAACCCTTACTTGGTTTGTGTGCCTTCTACGCACTTCATACTTTGTCTTTCTTCTTCCTTAATATTCAATTTCTTCCTTAATACATGACCAAGGGCCAACAACCCCCCAACACGCACATGTGACTCATCCGAAGTCACTACAGGGTTAATCCCTTTGTATTACTTCAACTGCATACTACGTGGGGTAGCCTATGCTTTATGCTCTATCTCTCCTTATCATGTGAAGATTGTATTTTATGTGTCTGGTACCCAATTTCAACTGCACCTGGTACCTAGACCCTTCTTCCTTTGCTTTTACTAAGAGTTGCGAGGCAGCTGGTTGTCACAATATAAATTCAACCAGCTCCCATTTACTAAACCATCCTTCCATTCTACATTAAGAATCTTCAACTACACAACTCCACCTTCTGTAACATAGGCAACCTCGAATGGCCCAAGCCAATGTGTTCTAAAATTTCCTAGATGCTTCATGAACTTGTTGTCATATAAAAGTACCAACTCTCCTTGTTTAAATGATTTCTTCTTGATATGTCCGTCATGGTAAGCCTTTTCTCATTTTTTTTTTACCTGCTGATGAAATCCTGTAATGAACCTGTCTTCCTCTAGTTCCAACAACTACACGAGACTGTCTTGAACAACATCAGTGTCATCCATACCTATAAATGTTGCAATTCTTAAACTAGGAACCAAATATTCCATAGGTACCACTTCTTCCTGGCCATAAAATAACTTGAAGGGAGTCTGCGTTGTCAACTTTTTTCAAGTAGTTCGATAAGCCCATAACACTACTGTAATTCTCAAATCCCAATCATCTATGTTAACACTGCAAATCTTAGTCAGCGTTGTCTCCAAAATTTTATTGAAAGATTCAACTGTACCATTCTCCTGTGGGTGATATGGTGTTCTCTTCTGATGGTGAAATTAGAACTCCTAATTCAAGGCTTCAATAGTTTTGTTAATGAAGTGTGTGCCTTGATCACTCATAATGATCTTCGAGCATCTGAATCTGGTTATGATATCATCAAAGATGAACCGCGCAATTGTAGTTTCACTACAGTCTTTAATTGCTCTTTCTTTTTCCCATCTGGGGAAATAATCTATAGCAGTGATAATATATCAAGCTCATGTGTGCTTTCCTGGTAGGTTGATAGGTACCACAAAGTCAATAGCCCATTTCTCAAATGGTTTTAAAGTTAACTGAGGTGCTAGAGGCATCTCATCCCTTCTAGAAGCCTTCCCTACTCTTTGACATACATTGTAGGCTCTGTAGTAATCCTTAGAATCCTTATGTAAAGTGGGCCACTAGAGGCCAGCTATGAGAACCTTTTGCATTGTTGCTTTCCCTACGTAATTTCCTCCTGCGATGCCTTCATGTACTTCTGCAAGAATAAATGGTATTTATGACTCCATAACACATCTTCTTAAGATCTCATTTGGTCCCATCTTATATAACTGTCCAGCTATAAGTTGAAAATCTGCAGCATGGACTACCATTTTTTTCTTCTAAACAATTGTATACTCGTGAGGTGCCATTCCTATTGGCAGGAACTGGACTATATCAGCAAAGTGATCATCGACTTTCCTGATGGCCAAAAACTGTGCATCTAGTAGTGTATCATCTAAATTGGTAGGTTCCTCTCCATGTTCTAACCTGGATAAGTGGTCAGGTCCCTTATTCATTCTTCCTGGCTTGACCACAATCTCAAAGTCATACTCTTGGAATAGTAATATACATCTGCATATTCTTCCCCCCAACACTATCCTTACTCCAATATGGAAAAAACAAAATAGGCGCAGTGATCATTTTTTGCTTTAATGTGTCAAAGCTCTGTTGGAATTCCTCTATCCATTGAAAATTACTATCCATATTTAATAGCTTCTCCATAGGTGTTGTTATCTATGTGCAGCCCTTAATAAACTTTATGTAGTATCCAGTGTGTCCCAATGCAATGTGCAGCTATCTAACCGAAGTAGGAGGAGGTATATCAACAATGATAACAATCTTGGAAGGATCTACCAACAACCCTTGCTTACACACAATGTGTCCTAACAACACTCCAAAAGGTGAAAAGAAAATACATTTCTTCAAGTTCAAGGCAATCTAACATTACCTGCACTTATCCAACATTAATCTCAAACATTCAATATGATCTTTCAATAGACTAAAAATGGTCTAGTCATCAAAGTATGCCTCCAAAAACTTATGTAAAAATTCCTTAAATGCTTCGACCACCACCCTGGAAAATATGGTTGGTGCATTCTTCAAACCAAAAGGCATCATAGTGTATTGAAAAGAACCCCATTCTATTGCAAATGTAGTCTTATGTCTATCCTCCTTAGTAATTTTGATTTGGTGATAGCCTAAAAATCCATCTGTGAATGAATAAACTTATTGTCCTCCTACATTATCTAGAAATTCATCAGTAAAGGTGTAGGAAATGGATCATGTAAACATGAATCATTCAATTTTCTTAGATATACACAGATTCTAATTTCTCCCGTCTTATTATCTTGGACCACCATAGGGCTGATCCATTCAGATTCTTTGACTAGTTCTATAATTCCTGCTTCCAACATTCTATCTAATTTAGTCTTAACTTTATGCTTGTACTTAGGATTCAGTCTGTAACGTATCTGCTTGACATTCCTTGTATCTTCTTTCAAAGGAATCTTCAATTCTCCCATGGGCCCTATAATTCCCTTCATGACTGTGAATTTGGTTGGAAACAAGTCCTGATACTCATGCAATAGTTATGTGATGTTACCAATAGTAGCATCATCCCAATAGTGTCCAACATTTTCCAACTTAGGTGCTTGATCTGTTCCAATATTAACCTTCTTAATTTTAATAGGGTTCCCAACAAAAGGTAATTCAATCCCTGGCCCTTCTATATCTCTTTGTCCTTCAGTTTCTAAAATGTTCACATTCCTAGGGTCATCATCCTCATCAACATTAATATTATAGAAACCCTGTAACCGTTGAAGAGGCACAGTCCATTCATCTTCTTCTTGTTCAAAAGGGGGGTTAGGTGCCTCCCCAAAGACCTTCTATCTTACAATTTGTAAAGCCTGATTTACTATGGGGTACTGAT
>JASDQU010751795.1:2736-18644 GCA_032191745.1 Picea mariana
CCTTGACTCTTATTATTTAAGTATATAGGGGCTTCCGCAGTGCAAGATATTAGATATTATTTTCGGGATTAACTGCGTAGTGTAAGTCATTAAGCTATGAACCATATTCATGAGTATTAGTCACAACTGACCAATAATTCTCATGATTTGAATAGTCCACTTAGCACTCATTGCATCGGGTGATGCTCACAGGGGTGAAGAAATGGGATTGAAGCCAACGAAATGAATCGCATAGCCATCTTTTATGTGGTTGGTGGAAAAATCCTTCCATGATGGAGGTTCATAACCATAAATATCTTGGAAAGGTGTCATTTTAGCTAATGTGTGATAAGTGGAATTATACCACCACTCAACAAGGTGCAACCATTAAAACCATTTATTTTGTTTTTCAGAAATAAAACAACGAAGATAGCTTTCTAAACATTTATTGATGACTTATGTTTGACCATCTGTTTGAGGGTGGTAAGATGAGCTCATATTGAGAGAGGTTTCGATTTGTTTGCAAAATTCTCTCCAAAAATTCCCTTTAAATTTGGCATCTCTATCGCCGATGATAACTTTAGGGAACCCATGTAGTTTTTAAATATTTTTACAGAATATTTCAGCCATTTTTTTTGTTGAATCTGTTTTCCTTGCTCCAATAAAGTGTGCATACTTAGTTAGTTTTTCTACTACTACTAATATTTTATCTTTTCCGTTGGATATGGGTAGTCCTTCAATGAAATCCATTGAAATTTCTTCCCATTTTTTGTTGGGAATCTGTAACGGGTGGAGTAACCCGGGGGTTGACACATTTTCATTCTTGTTCATTTGACATAGATCACATTCTGCTACATATTTTCGAATATTTGCACTCATCCCTTTCCAAAAAAATGATCTTCGTGCATTATAGTATGTTTTGAAAAATCCTACATGACTTGCAACTGGGAAATCATGAGATTCTTGAAGAACCTTGGCTTTAAATATTTAGTTGGTATATAAGTAGATTCTCCCTTTATACCATAAGATGTCGTTTTTCCATTGGAACTTAGGATATTGATTTAAATTGTTGATTATAGAGAAAGTCTCCGGGTTTTTTTCATACTCAGTTCGGATTTCATCCAACCATTCTGGAATGGCTATTGATATTGCAAAAACTTGTGTTTCTTCATCTTTTCGTGATAGGGCATCAGTCACGATGTTGTCTTTTCCTCTTTTATGTAGAATTTCCATATCAAACGTGGTAATTTTATCTATCCACTTTTGTTGTTCGGTTGACAATGTTTTTTGTTGTAACAAGTACTGGAGACTGTTATGATTTGTGTGTATCAAGAACTTACTTCCCAATAGATATTGGCACCATTTTGTTAATGCATGCATGATGACAATAAGTTCCTTATTGTAACTGGATTGTAAGCATTCTGTTTGATTCAATTTCCTTCTCTCAAAAGATATTTGGTGCCTATCTTGCCTCAATATTTCTCCAATTCCAAAACTTGACGCGTCACACTCAATGATGAAATTTTTGGAGAAGTCAGGTGTTTCTAATACCGGGGTTGTGGACATAAATTTTTTGAAGTGTTCAAAACATTTTTTTGCTTCCAAATTCTATTGGAAATATTTTTTCTTAAGGATATTTGTTAGAGGGGCAGTTAAATGAGCATAATTCTTGACGAATCTTCAATAGTATCCTGCCAATCCTAGAAATCCTCTTAACTTGGATATGTTTTTGGGTTTAGGCCATTCTATGATTGCCCTAATTTTCTTGGGGTCTACCTTGAATCCTTTTTTGGATATGACGTGACCAAGGTACTCTACTTCCTCCTTGCCCTCCACTCCCCATTCTCCACTCCTCTGCACCCTCTTGTAACCCTTGCTCTAATACCAATGTGAAATATACAAGGGTTTTGTAATGAACAAATTCACTATGAATCCATAATAAGATATATATAATAATAATCGATTGTAAAATAATGATGATATTACAAAGATAGGGCATGCCTATATATATGCCCTTTATGTTTTTATGAAGAGTCATGACTTTTAGTCATGACCTTTTATTACATTAATGTTTAATTTTACTTTTATTTATTATTTTAATACCTTTATATTATATTATTTATTTATTGTGACAATCACACCAGCTCGCTACACAAGTGTTGTAGGTACACAGAGGTTAAAGGAAATTGGATAATTATTTATGGATGATACAAAACTCATGTTTAGCCTCCAACAATGTTTCAGCCACTACATAATTGATTTTTTTTTTAATAAATCAAACACGCTACGCAAAGTCTACAGGGCACGCTACGCAAGTTTTGGAAATGATTGTTTTTGCAGTCAACTTCAAGATCATTTTCTGACCAACTGGAGAGGATTTTGGAAAAAACCTAAGAATTTTTTTTCAGGAATGAACTCAATAAAAAAAACCTCTCCCAGTTTTTACACAGGTGTGATAGTCTGAGAGATTTGAATGAATATTTATTGCCCATTTTTCTAGATTTAAGCATGTAATGATTTCTTTTTTTTAGTCATCATCTTTGGGCGCAGATTCCTAGGATATACAGAATCTTTTTAAAAAAAAAAAGAGGTTTTTGTCAAGAACTGATCCAATAACAAAAACCTCTCTCATTTTTACACAGGTGTTATTATTTGAAATATATGAAATTATCTTTGAGGTCTATTTTCCAGAATTTCGCCAAGCCAGATTTGCTGACAGAGTTCTAGAATCTTTGAAATTCGACTTGATGGACCTCCAACTTAGCAAGGTGGATCCAAAATTGATATGGATATTAATCTTGGATACACTCCTATTAGAGCCCATTATTTTCTCTTCAGCCGACATATTTTTAGTTGTTCAAAAATCAAACCCTAGATAGTAGGATATGAGCAGATGTTTGGCAAATATTCTTTCCTAAGCTATTGTAAAAACTCTTTATTTTTGGCAAAGATGGATTTTTACCTCCTTAGTCTAGAATATGATATCTATATATATATTTGAGCACTTTGAATGCGTAAAAGGTTGACAGAAGCACAAAGGACAAATCTTACTTGAATATTGTACAAACTTCTGAATTTGAATGAAATACTAGTGTAGATGTCCAGAGTTTTTTCATACCAAAGATTCTTGTGGTGATGACCTGAAGTTTTTTCTTCCTCTAATGTATGTTCTTCTAGTTTACTTTACATTTTATCTGCAACATTTCATATGGTCTGAAATTGGATATCAAAGGGTCTGAAATTCATCTAAATGGTGCTTTAGATTCAAGCAATTTAAACTTTGATTTTCTTCTTAACTTATCATAATTCATCTTTCATGGTGCTCTGATTTTTGTTATGTGTTTCTTCTTTCTTCCATCCTACACAACAAATTAAAAACTGAAATTTCATCACCTACCTAGCCTTTTCTTCCTTGAGAGATCTACCTACCAGACATTGTGTTCATTTTCTTTCAAAGATTGACTTCATTGCCCAAATAGATCCCTTTCTTCTTGCCAACAAACCCCTTAAAATATTTTCACCTATTAAAAAATCTAGCCACTATTCCTCAAAGAAAATCCTTTTTTATAGAACAAGTGACAAGAGATATCCCTCTCTGAACTGAAAGGCTAGTTTCAGTTCTAAAGTGGTTTTGTGGTTACCTTTGTGAGTTTCCTCCTTATCCTAGGCAATTTACTTAGTGTTAACATTTTTGGCATCGTTGTCGAGGAGTGAAGGTGAAATATTCCCTGGGATAAACGAAAAAGTTCATATCTAATTGGTGATGGTGGACAATAGTCAAACACTAAGAAGATGTAAATCATCCACCTGGGGACTCCATTATCAGTTGTATCCAGATGTCAAAGTATCAATGGCGACTGTATTTTCTGAAGGTTTTAAAGCTTGAAAAATGGTACTAGTGACTCCACTGGATTTGATGAAGAACTCAGATGCTGCTACAATGGTTTCAAGGTATGCATGTTTGGAATTTTCAAAAAATTATGGTTTTCCAAATTCTTTACCCAAGGATGGATTTTTTTTAAGCAATGGTCAAAAATTTAATGGTGAGGATTTGAGTTTGGCTTTGAAGCATATATATATATATATATATGAGCACTTTGAATGTACAAAAGGTTGGCAGAAGCACAAAGGACAAATCTTACTTGAATATTGTACAAACTTATAAATTTGAATGAAATACTAGTGCAGATGTCTAGAGTCTTTTCATACCAAAGATTCTTTTGGTGATGACCTGAAGTATGTGCTTCCTTTCATGTATGTTCTTCTAGTTTACTTTACCTTTCATCTGCAACATTTCATATGTTCAAATTGGATATCAAAGGTTCTGAAATTCATCTAAATGGTGTTTTAGATTCAAGCAATTTAAACTTTGTTTTTCTTCTTAACTTATCATAATTCATCTTTCATGGTGCTGTGATTTTTGTTATGTATTTCTTCTTTCTTCCATCTACACAACAAATTAAAAATTGAAATTTCATCACTTACCTAGCCTTTGCTTCCTTGAGAGCTCTACCTACTAGACAATATGTTCATTTTATTTCAAAGATTGACTCCATTTCCCAAATAGATCCCTTTCTTCTTGCCAGCAAACCCCATAAAATATTTTCACCGATTCAAAAATATAGCCACTGTTCCTCAAAGAAAATCCTTTTTTATAGACCAACTAACAGAGAGATCCATCTCTGAACTGAAAGGCTAGTTTCAATTCTGAAGTGGTTTTTTGGTTACCTTTGTGAGTTGCCTCCTTAGCCTAGGAAATTTACTTAGTGTTAACAGGGGGAAGAAAAGATACTTATTTTCAAGTATATCAGTGGATTAACTCCTTATATTAAAAATGAAATGTAATTCCTCACTATTGTCACTCTTATAAAAGTATATCATTCCACTATCAGTATTGAGGAAAAATGAAGTTGAAAGGGAATTGCTTGACCAAACCAATTTTTCAACCTATCAAAACGAAGGATTAAATCATTGTTGAATTTGGGAAACTCAAATAATCCACTCAAACTATGTCACAAAAAATAGGTGGGAAAAAGTTCTTCAAGAAAGGAAGATGCAATATCCAACATCCTATAAGAAAATAGTGTGACTATCATAGTTCATCTTGGAATGATTCATTTGAATGAAAATATTATAATACATTCTTGACATAGATGTCTACATCCAAATCAGGTCCAACTACAACAAATATGGATAAAGCTATCATGAATTCGATCCAAAATCATCAACTCTATTGGTGTTGACTTCAAGAATCCTATCAAATTTGACCATGGCCGATCAAGAGGAAAGTGAATGATTATTCCATACATGGATATGGGTGAAATACAACCCGTTACATTTGATTGTGGATAATTTCAATAAAAAAAAACTGTCTCTAAAGACCTTATAAAGAAATTGGGCCTTGCTACTACTCCACTTATGCATCCTTACAACATCAATTAGATGAAAGATGGACAAGAACTTAGAATCACCTAACAATGCAATCTTGCCTACTTTATCAAGCCTTTTAAGGATGAAGTAATTTGTGACATAACACCACTCTCAATAGTTGATGTTCTATTTGGATTTAACCATATGTATGGGATAGACATGACAATTATCAATCTAGACCATATAAATTTATTTTCAATATCAAAGATTAGTGGTATGGAATTCCTAAATTTCAAGCTAAGTCAACAATATCTATAGTTTCAGAAAAAGAAGTAAAAAATCTTATCAACCATGCTTAGAAATTCATGTTGTTAATGATTAAACCTTAGTGTTTTGAGAAAATCATAGTAACTAGTCAAGTCTCCACTCACAACAACTCACGAAAACAAAAAAAAGTTGATAGAGTACTTGAAGAACACAAGGACATACTCAAAGAGATAACTTGAGTATATTTCCAAGTAAAACAATCCATATATCTTGTTCATGGCTCTTCATCAGCCAATGCATTTGTTTACAGAAGTTCTATTTTAGAGAATAAATAAATCCATAGACAAATTCAGGCATTGATCCATAAAGGCAACATTTGACCTAGTTCTTCTCCTTCTGGAAGTCCAGTGGTCTTAGTTCCTAAGAAAGATGGAACATGACACATGTGCATTAAAAACAAGGCTCTCAACAAAATCTTAGTAAATAAGTAATATCATCTTCGTAGAATAGAAAATCAACTTCATTATTTGAAAGATTCTAAATCATTTAACAAACTCAACCTCAAGTTCGGATGTCATCAAATCTCTATAGAGTCCTCAGATGTATGAAAAACTACTTCCAAAAATAAGGGAGGCTTGTTTAAATTCATAGTCATGCCTCTTGGCCACATCAATGCGCTTGAATATTTCATGAGGTATATGAATGACCTTATTAGATCTTTAGGAGGTAAATGTGTCTTTGTTTATTTAAATGGCATCCTCATTTTTAGTAGATTATGGGATGAGAATTTACAACACCTTCAACAAGTGCTTAACACTCTCGGTATCATAAACCTTGCATGAAGTTGGAGAAGTGTTTTCTTACAATGTACTTGGGCTATTTGATCAAATCTAAAGGCATTCAAGTTGACCTAGAAAATATTCAAGTCATCAAGAATTGTCTTGATTTGAGAAACATTCATGAACTAAGGAGTTTCATTGGTTTAGCAATTTTTTATCGTAGATTTGTGTTAATATTCAACCACATTGCATGGTTGATGAATCAATTGATTGAAGGAGGTGGAAATACAACATTTAAATGGAAAATAACACAATAATAAGCTTTTGAAGATCTTAAGGAACAACTTTGTATAGCTCTACTTCTCATGCTACTTAATTTGCATTGGCCATTTGAAATTGAGACTAATGCTTTAGATTATGCTATGTGCATAGTGATCACTCAAGTAGGTCACCTAATAGAATTCTATTCAAACAAATCCATTGATATTGTTTGTAAGTACTTCACTTACGAAAGGGAATTGTAAGAAATTATACAAGCACTTAAGAAATCAAGACATTACTTTAAAGGTAAAAAATGATCATTCATATAAAATAAAAACCTATATTGTTCACTCCTTCATAGTATATTTTACAAACTATAGGACAACTCAAGTGAATTAGTTACCTATAGTAATTTTAGTTGGTGATTAAGCATTCGAAAGGTAAATCCAATGCACCAATTGATTGTCTTATCCGACCACCAATGATTTCCCTTTTTAATGTTAAGTATGCATGGATATGATACCATTAATTGGCCTCAATTTTATGAATATGGAACTAATTTCTCCTCGGTGTATTGAAAAATCCAAATAGGTAATTTGATTTACATCAACTATCGCTTGAAGGACAACTTGCTTTACAAGTTAGGACAAGTTTGTGTACATCTAGGTGAGTAGTTGCATAAGCTTATCTATGATCCACATTACATCAAAACAATAGGTCACTTTGGAGTATCAAAGAATCTTATGGTACTATAGAAGTATTTCTATATAATTCACTCAAGTTGAATATTGACAAATATATCAAGTCATGTGTGGTTTGTGCCATCACCACAAATGGAACTTATACACACCTATCAGCATGAGGATATTGATTCATCTCTTTTGGAGACTCCATTAGTTCAACAAGTTATGGAGACTGACAGATTGATGGGACACTTACTTCCAGGACCAACCTGCAGTGCTGAGGACACACTGCTTATTGGTCGAGATGACCTAGCACGTGCTTGGACACATCTGTATGGGATCTAGGTGCATATGATAGTAGCAGGGTGAGTGCACATGGGGATACAACTACTCATACATGATACAATATGATTTAGATGGATTTAGTCATTGGTGATGATGTGCAATCGCTTATAGGAGGACCCAGTAGCACAGTGGACATAGGGCAGTTCCATGCTTTATCTTTTACAGAGAGTGTTGTTGGGGATTCCAGTGTTGACACTAGTAATGAGGGACATGAGGTAACACCTCAGCATGAGTGTGATCATGAGTAATGCTACCTGGCAGGATAGTTGAGAGTCAGTGAGGACATGATCATGGTAGCCACTAGGCACATTAATGATACACATGCATTGGTGGTCGATTGTTGTTGGAGGGCATCATTGGTACAAGATGGTTTAGATGGGGGGATTTCCATAGATGACTTTCATACTCTTAGGGAGAGAGTGTCTGTGATGAGGACCAACTACCAACAGTTGTTGATGGACACAAATTATCTATTGAGGATTATTGAGATGTATCATAGGGCCCTGAGGGAGCAGGAGTTGGAGGTGGAAAAAATCACTCATGAGTTGGAGAGCACTCGAGGATTATTGAGAGGCACACAGACATCCCTTCAAGAATTAGAGTCCATATCATAGGAGATTCTCGAGGAGATTTGTCAAAGATCCACTGCATCTATCTTAGTGGAGGCTCAGATATATCATTCAGTCACATTGCTAGAGGATGTTGGTGGTCTAGCAAAGGAGAACTAGATGATGGAGGAGCATGAGGAGTACCGAGAATCACTGATGAATAGGGAGATTTATGATCCATAGGCACAGGAGCTACCCTCCATGAGGATCTTTGAGATAGTCGAGCACTCACATACACATGAGGACTCCAGAGCCAGGGGTAGTTTTGAGGACACTTCCATTTCTGTCCCGGGAGCGATTGACCTTCATGTAAAGGTTGATCGAGTGGTACACCCAGGATCCATGATGTTGCAGGAGTATACCAGAGATTACATGAGCATACAATGGTGAGTGCTAGCTCACAGAGACATGCATATATGTACAATGGGATTCATAGGGGTGTATTGGTTTCCAGGGAGGAGACACACTTAGTAGAGCATGAAGCTGTCTCTCCTTTGTAGAAGCACATAGTACTGGGGGATCACCTTCATAGTAGAAACATCCATAGGGATGATGATGATGGGGATTTAGTGATGATTACAGGCGATTATGTACCATGGGTAACGATGTACGAGCTTTTGGTTGGATCCTTTGGATTGACTAAAGCATATGATACCTTCCACTCCTACAGTCAGCCATATATGTTTATGTTATCTTTTTCCAAAAATTTTATCATTGAAAGTAGCAGGAGGTGAGATAGACAGTGGAAGAGGAAATGGAGAGTTGGTAATCTGAGACCACCTGATAGGAGTGCTTTTACGACATACAACAAGATAGGGGTGGATAATAATAGGCAGACAGTTGTGACTTTGTGCGTGATGGTGAGCATCATAGGCCAGGGGATAACAAACGTCTCAGAGGGTGACACAGATACATATTCTCATGAGGATGAGCACGGAGGGCTTCCAACAGTGATCAGTATAACACAGGAGAAATTAGTGGGGATTGGAAGTGATAGAATTCCAAGTTTGGCATGGGATTCAGGAGTTCACCTTGTTAATAGGTTGTTTCACTTTATGATGACCCAGGTTGCATCAGAGAGCCACATACTTAACTTTGGGTTGGTTTTGAGTGGGATTAAAGGGGCTTGTCCTATGGAGTGAGACAATTTCTCCCTTTTGATCATCATGATCGAGCATGGAGATTGTTGGGAAGGTACTACTTCCACATATATTCTTTTATAGATGAAAATTTTGGACAACAGGTCCATTTTCCACAAGTATTCAACCTTGAGGATCCAGGAGTGGGGGATCAAATATGTATACAGGGAGTATACAATCATGGTCATAGTAGTGCAACGCCAACGTGGTGATCTTTGGCAGAGACTAGCATGGGACCTGGGGATTGCAAGGTTGAGCATTTCACTGACTGATAGAGGCAAGTGGACCCTTGCAGGGGAAAGTTATTTTAACTTTCCAGTGAGCTTCAATGTTGAGAAGAGCACATCACTTGAGGGTGTCTCATGGAGGTCTTGCAGTACCTCACTATGGCAGCAACATGTGCAATTGATGGAGACCTTGTTGGTCTTGATATGGACTCAGAGGATGGACTCATTCCAGGATGAGGCCATGTGTCATGTGCAGGAGACTCCTGGTGTTGATATTATTCAGGATCATGCTTCATAGGGTATTACAGTTCACATCTTGATATGGGACCCAGGGGGCGGAGTGCGTGATACATCATATTTGTATGGAGCCTACTATGTGTACCACAGCTGGACATGGGACCCTGATAATATATCTAGATGGGTTCAGTTATTTCTTGAGGACAATCAATATTCTAGCAGGGAGGACTGTAATGTCCCCACTTTGGGACATCATTATATTACAAAGTGTTATGATGATCAGAGTAGCCAGATGGAGTTTATAGTGAGTACATGAAATATTGAGGGGTATTTTGGGGTTCATCTTGCATCACTCATCTTATTTCATCATCATGATCCATTCTGCACAACTTGGCTTTGGTTCTGTTGCATTCTGATGATTTCCATGATTTTGAGTTATTTTGGGCTATATGTTAATTAAATTCACTAAGGAGGTCATATTGGTCATAATACTTGGAGGAACCTCTTAGTGTAATAGCTCATTGGAATCGGGAGGAACAACACTATATGATAGGATGATGACAAGTGACTTTTAGTGGCCAAGGAAGCCACAAGGAGAGATAAGGTACTTTTCATAGGTAAAATGGCTAATTAATTAATTAAAGTGATTTAATTAATTAATTAATAATTAAATAAAAAAAAGTAACTTTGGAGAGAAACGTGAGCAGGGAGAATAAAAGAGATATAGGGGACTCTATTCTCTCATTCATGTTGATTATGATTTTGATATTTGGCTTCTAGCTAGTGAGCCCATGCACTTGGGGGTTTTGAGGGTTTTGACTTAATAAACCCTAGAGATAATCTTGGTGGTGAAAGATCCCACCCAACCTGGTCCAAGATTTGTCACGGAGGTGAAATATTCCTCCCTCACCATTCTACATCATATCTATGCAGTGTCAGAAGGATTCTACACCAGCCATAGGTACAGAGAGAGAGAGGGTGCACCATTGAGGGTTTCCAACACAGGGGCACATTTGTGGAGCTAGATCAGTTCGTTCTGGCCAAGGAGAAAGGTTTTTGGAGATTCCAGTAACTAGGTTATCTTGGGAGAGACCATAGTGTCCTTCTTGGCCCATCCAGGAAGTATTTTGATGGAGCATTGATTTATTTGGAGAGTGGGATGAGTTCTCCAAGAGGAGGGGTGCAATCTTGGAGTGAATCTACTCTTGGAGAAGGCCCAAGCTTCATTCTTTAGCTAGGGATCTATCCTATCTTGTTCATAGACATCATATATACATTTATATAGTGTTTTTCTTGCTATTGGTGCTAAGGAGGGAGAGGGCTGAATTGTTGACGGTATTCATCTTTCTAGCAGGGAGTGACTTATCTAGTTTTGGGGTTTGGCACTTCAGAAGGCCCATATCTCATATTGTTATTCATCTATTGTAGCCAGGTGGCCTTTTGAGTCTTGTATATTCTCTTCTTGATCTTGATTGAGGATTATCCTCATTTTGTTATGATCTATTAGCTATATTGTACTAGATCTGCAGATCCATTGTATCAAGGTCTTCTTCTTTATGAATAATATCATATCTGAGGTATTTTGAGTTTTCTCTTGTGTTGTTGATCTTTCATTTGGTTGAGGTATGTTCTATTTCTATATCTTCTTGATTATTGCTGCAAACACACATATAAATCATCATATAAAACCCTAGTGCAAACTAAAACACCAAATCAACAAAGTGTTTGATGAAATGCCACAACCAGAAAACAATAAAAAATTCATGAAAAACACAATGTTCTTGGCATCTTGGCTTGGGAACATTACAAGAACGTAGTGCGTCATGAAGGGCATGTCACGATTTTAACTATGGTAAGTTAATAAACATAGTTCCTAGAAAACTATCCCTCCTTAAGACCTGATTGACCTTAAAATAAATGATGTGATGAGTAAAGTTTAATAACAAAATTTCCCTTAAGAATTGTCGTCCATCCTAGTGTAATTAAAACCTAGGTCTAAGTAGAACATGTGAACAAAGAAAAACTAAATAGACATGTAACAAGAAGGGGGGTAAGAAATTCAAACTTTAATTATTAAAGAAAAATTTATAATGGAGGATTAACTTTATTAAAAGGGTAAATGGTTGTTTTTGTCTACACTTGCTAAATCTGATTTTTAGTTAAAAAAAAAGGGGGAGAAACTTAAAGAAAAAGGGAAACTTAAAGAAAAGGGGAAACTTAAAGAAAAAGGGGAATGTCTAACTTAGTAAGAATCTAGCATTTGGAACCTTATATCTATGAACTCAACTAGAATTTAAGTAAGGCATAAGTCATTTAAGAATTGTAAGAGAATAATGGGACATCGAGGAGTGTTTTTAGGAACTCTTTTAAGTGGGTGAGGGAAATAGACAAATTTAATTAATTAATAAATTGATTTTCTGGTGCAACTAGGGGATCGAGCGACATGTGTACGTGGGAGGTTTTTTCTAATTAAATAAATGAAAAATGAATCTAATGAGTGTTTGAGAAACTAATCACTTGAAAAATCTATTAAAAGGATGGTGGAAGAGGAGTATGGACACATTTGTCTTATGTAAGGTTACACTGCTGAAATTTTATCTCGAATGAATTTTCTCTTGTGGGAGTTGGGATACCCAGCTTGGGTAATGAGTGGTAGCTTGACCTTGTGAGGTGAGCTGGGAGCTAGCATTCTCTGGTATTGTGTGTGTGTCCCCTTTGCGGCTCGGGGGGATGAGGGGGAAGAAGAGTACCTCTAGCATTGGCTGAGAGGTACCGGTGAGGTCTCATCGGTCGGCAAGCAAGATTCAGATGGAGCATGAGCATGAGATAGAAGTAGCATAGCCTTTACCTTCACTTAAGGTACACATGTCTAATTTCACAAGTGTAATTAGTTAATTTTTATATCAGATGGTATATAGCAAATGATTTATGGATCTATGGGTGAATTTTTATGTTCTTTGCTCTTTAATTCGCTGCCTAACCTTGCCCGGTTAGTGTGAGACCACCTTTGAAATCTCCTAAAACCCCCTTGATTTCCTTATGCCTTCTTGTTCTGCTCAGTGACCAACTTGCATTTAGATGCCTTTTTGCTCACTGCGTTTGCGTAACTCCTTATCGACATCTTGGTATTTTTTTAACTCTGTGCCTTGGAAATTTTTATCTCTGTGCCTCCCCTTTTTATCTTCCTTGTTTTTGTGTCGAATCAGTGTGCATTTGGTTTCCAGACACGGTTGAATTGTTTGGAGGATACCTGCATATTTAACCTACAAAACCTTTAAGTTCATTATTACAATTATTACAACTAGCGGACTACATCAACTGTCTCTCGCTATAAACGTTCTAAACTTTCCTTTCAACATTGTATCGATGGTATAAAGATATAAATATATAAATTAGATTGTCATATTTTATGTAATTTTCATTTTTGAATAGATTGAATCGAAGGATGATCCCATGTTGACTTGAGTCACTTGCCTGGCACCTTCCCTTTTAACCTAATCTGCATTAGTTCCCATGATCCTCTTCGGGTTTTGCAATCCTTCCTCTGCCAGTTAGTGCCTTCTAGTATCTCTTACTGTTGGTCTACTACCGATTCATTTCTTGTTGGCAACAATGGTTCAGATGGATCCTCACTAAGAATCGATGGCTCGGAGAGTTTCAATTTGTCAACGTTATTAATCAATTCTTGTATAATTTATTTCTACCAACTAATTACATTGATTATCATCACCTTTAGCGAGACAATTGTGAGGAGTAATTGTTTACGACTTAAATGTTCACTTGAGCATCGAATTTCCACCAACATCGGTTCTCCCTCATTTTCAATTTTGTTCCTAGCTTAACATGTCCTTACACGCCATCTTGGAGCTTCAATGATTCATTAGCAGAGATAAAAGGTTCATCAAACGCCAAGGTTCTGACCAAGCAATGTATAACATTGTGCCAAAAGTCAGACTTTATTTTACCTTGCCCAACGCTTTGCCAGGAGGTCACTGGCATTCCATTGTTGAGCCGATTTTAAATGGGCAACTATTTTTCCCCTCGTCTAAGTATCGTTTCCAGACCTGACAGTGATTTCCCTTCGCCTGTGCATCGTTTTTCCTTCTCTCTCTGTCCACTTCGGGCGGTAATCATATTAATGGCAATGTGTTGCATGTAAATTATTTGTTGTGGTATGGTGTATTTCTGCGTGTCAAAATTTAGTGGGTCAGTAGTGAATCCCTTGATTTATGCTCTGCGATTTCTGAGCATGGCAATGGCCGTGTCTTGTGGGGCGAATTTCTGTTACTAACAGATGGCCTTTTTTTATTAATTCTAATCAACAATTTAATTGTTTAGTACTTTTCCTTATTGAGAATGTCAACTCTAATAGTGGGTAAATGTGTATTCCCAGTTTTAGTTCCATTCTTGTTTTTACTGATTTAATTGGAGTGGTAAGCCAAGTGACTTAATCGCTTTCCCGTTTCATTGTTTTAATAATGGTCCGGTAAATTTTGTTTTTACAGTTTTATTTTTACACTGCAAAATTTATTAATTTATTTTGACAGTTTTATAAAAAGTTTTTATAGAATTATTCTATCTTATATGTTATTATTATTCTATGTTATATGGAAAAGAGTGTATAATCTTTTAAAATTTATTTATTTAGATTAATGTTAATTCATAATCCGTAATAACATTGTTGTGTTAACATGTTGCTTTACGACTACGCCATATAATGGCAGTATACACTTTTAATGTTTGTTTAACTATTTTAGAACAACGCCCTGTAATGGTAGGAAAAAATATATTGTTTTAACAACGCCAGGTGGATTATAAACTGCGCCAATAATGACAGTGGGGATTGTAGTTGCCCTTAATGAAATTCTATTGTTTTTATAACTGGCACTAAGTAAGTTTTGCATTGTTATAATTTAAGAAAAGCATTGTTTATGTTATATTTTAAGAAAAGCACTAATGTATTTTATTTTAAAAAAAGACATTGTTATATTTTATGTTAAGCATTGTGATAATTTAAGTAAGCATGGTTAGCCTTAGTATATTTTAAAAGAAGGTAGGTAAGTGTTATTATATGCTCTTAACTTTAGGTTGAGGTTGGATTTTGCTTGGGATGAAGGTCTAGATATGTTATGTTGTGCCTTGGTTACTAGCATGTCTGTCGCAATGTGACAGCATGATTCCTGACGACGGGATCATTGCGCGCACTGACCTTGTAGGGTAGGACATGCGGGTAGTCGTGTTATTTTTGTCTAATTTATTTTTGCATGTTGCATCCAGTTGCATGATGTGCTAGTATGTTGGATCATTATGTTGTCTAGTGCCTGGGTTGCGTGTGTTGTGTTTGTCATCGAGTTGCGTTGATTGATTGTTGTTGCTATTATCTCCCCGTTTAAAAAAAAAATTGCACTTGTTATGTGTCGTATGTTGTCGTAACGACGAGGGTCGTTACAAAGAACAAAATGAAATCAACAAGGCACTCAATTTCAAAGACAAAGTCTATGAAATGTTGCATCGAGGTAGTAAAAAATCTAAGGACAAGCATTATATTTCTCATTCCTTCCAAAGTGGGGATCAAGTCTAGTTACATCTGAAGAAAAAAAGGTTCAGTGACCCATATAAGAAGATTAAACCTTTGTAATATGGTCCTTATACCATGCTTGAGAAAATTGAGGAAAATTCCCTTAAGCTTATCATTTTTCCATACCTAAGTTTATATCCAATATTCAATATGGATTTTCTTTGACCCTATTTTCCACCCTTGCTAGAATAGACTAAGTTATAACCTAAAGATCCAGAATAAATCGACCTAGATGTTTAGGAGCCACTTGCAATCGACACCATTTTTGAACAGTAAGCATGCCATACAAGGATTTAACAATTCCCTTAGACTTTTTTGAGCAATGTTGTTTTTCCCACACCACCCTTACCGTACACACCAATTATGAGTACATCGGGAACTTCCGAAACCCAGCTCCGTAGCTGTGTCTCTGCAAATTTAATTTCCAAGCCGACC